>PYWC01000072.1:887317-923333 GCA_003182015.1 Tuber magnatum | reverse complement strand
CCAGAGGGGGGGTGCGAGACCCGTAGTTGTGGTGATAGTTCTCTGGTGTTGAGTCGTTCCCGATTAGGAAATCTTTTTCAATGACCGGAGTTGTAACGGAGACGGAGCGTGCACCGCTGCTCCATCACATCATGGAGCTCCCCATTGTGAATCCTTTCTATTACGAGTTGCACAACTCCTTCGCTTTTCCCTATGTGGCAGTCCTGGTCCCCCAGATTGAACAGTAACACCTTTACCTCTCCTCGGTAGTCCCGGTCAATGACTCCTGCCCCAACCATGATCCCATGGCGGACCGCAAGGCCACTTCTTGGGGCTACTCGGCCGTAGGTTCCCGCTGGTAATGCTAAGGCTATTCCGGTGGCTACCGTCGCTTGTCCGTGAGCAGGCACTACTGCTTCTTCCAGCGCGTAGATGTCATGTCGTGCCGCTTCGCTCGAGCCCCTTGTTGGAATTCAAGCTTCTGGGTGTAACCGCATGGCTCGGGCGTATTCAGGTTCAGGTGTCCTCTGACTTAGACCAGGTTCCTCTTCTCGTCCTACCACTATAACCATAACCTGGTTAAAATGTGCAGGGTTTAAAATTGAGAGCTTCTCGCTTCGCACAGCTCTCCCTGCGGGACAGTACTCCGGCCGTCTGCTTAGTGCATCTGGTTTCCCGCCACTCAACTCTGGTTGCTACACAATTTTGAAGTTGAAATTGGCCAGCTTCTGTGCCCACCTTACCTGCCTGGCACTCCAGGCCTTGGTCATAAGGAAGTATTGTAGATTCTGACCATCTGTAAATACTGTGATGGGTTTGCTAGTTCCCGCGAGGTAGTGATGCCATTCCTTGAATGCTTCAACTATGGCCAGCAACTCTTTATCGTGAACGTCGTAGTTGCGTTCCACTGGGTTGAGCTTTCGTGAGTGAAAAGCTATCAGGTGCAGCCTTTTTTCATTGTATTGTGATAGGGTGCACCCTAGCGCGAAATCGCTTACATCCGTTTCCACCACCGTGTTTCAGTCTGGGTGGAAACGTGCCAGAATAGGCACTGCCACGAACTGTTTCTTCAGGAATTCGAAAGCGTCCCCCTGCTCCTTTCCCCAGTCAAATCCCTTGGGGTTGCCTTTCAACAACTCGGTTCTGGGTTTACAAGTTCCTGAGAAATTCTTGATAAATCTCCGGTAGAAATTTGCAAATCCCATGAGGATTTGTATGTCCTTTACGGACTCAGGTCTCTTCCATTCCCTTATGGCTTTGACCTTTTGATCACTCATGGTGATCCCATCTGTCTTCACTACGTATCCCAGAAACTCCACCGTTTTGGTGTGGAATACTGATTTAGTAATAGACACTGCTAAGTGGTATTTCTGTAACTCGGTTAATACCTCCTTTACCAACTTGACGTGGTCCTCCTCAGTCTTGGAGTAAATTAGCACGTCGTCTATGTATAAGACTACTCCCAAGTCTAGGAATCTGCTCAGTACCACATATATCATGTCTTGGAAAGTGGCAGGCGCGTTTACTAGTCTGAACGGCATCACCTGATATTCGTAATAACTGCACCGAGTGAGGAAGGCAGTTTTCCACTCGTCCCCCTCTTTTATGCATATCAGGTGGTACCCATCCTTTAGGTCCAACTTGGTGAAGATACTCGACCCGACTACTCAGTCTCTGAGTTCACTCATGAGCGGCTGGGGGTACTTGTTGGCGATGGTAACCTTGTTCAGCCCGCGGTAGTCCACACATAGTCTCAGCCGTCCGACAGGTTTTGGTACAAATAGTATTAGTGTACCCGCGGGTGACTGGCTTGAGGTTATCTTTCCCTCGCGCAGCATTTTGTCCAGGTATTCTCGCAATGCCCATAGTCCTTTTTCGGACAATGGGTATATTGGCCCCCATGGGGGCTTCTTGCCTTCAACTACCTTGATCTCATGATCAAAGGTATTGTGTTATGGGAGCTGTTCCGCTGCCTGCGGCAGGAAGAGGTCGGCGTACTCTCAGTAGGGTTTGGGCAGGGTTTCCATCATTACTGCCTCAGGGTCTTCTGGGCCTGCAATTCGGCCCACGTATCTGGCTGCAGGGTCTGAGGCTACAGTCTCGTCCCACTCAATGCAGATTCCTTCATCCTCTGGTTCCAGGTGTTCCTTACACTGCTCCGCCTGGAACTCCCACCTGCTTGCATCCGCGATAAATGATAGGGGATGTTGGCGATGCCACCAACCAAAAGGCATTATCAAGTCATGGATCCCCTGGCTCATGACTTCACAGGTAATTTCTGCACAATGTCGGTTAGCCCCCATTTCTAGCATGATAGGGATCGTATAGCACCTTCCTGCATTTTGGGACTGTTCACCATCAAACCCAGTTATACTAACTGAGATGTCTCGCTGTATCGTTGCTAGCCTAAGTCTTTGGACTAGTGCTTCTCGTATAACAAAGATCTGTGAGCCCGAGTCTAATAACACGCGAATCGGTACTCGTTCCCCTTGTATCCTTAGGTGGGCTGTGCCTTGGGGGCACTCGTACTGTGTAGGCGTTGGGACCTGAGTCTACTGTCCTTTTGGCTCCCCCATAGGGTTACCTTGTTTTCATTTACTGGACATTTATGGGGCATTCAATAATCTTGGGTGTTTGTTATTGTGCCCGCACAATTTCGGCTATTCAGGCCTCCTCTGACAAACTCGGTCCCTTCGGTGGGCTGCTTTTTTCTTATCTTCTTTCCCCTCAATCACAATATTTAATCATACCGGTCTATGCCACCAGTGCATAGATGAGGGAGCGACCTTGCTCACCTGGCCTCAGGTGTTCGACTCCTGCCATTGCATACGATTTAAGGCGAGCACGCTGTCCTTTGTCTCACCTAGCAACCTGCAGCCTACCCACTCGCCGTTGCCGGTGGTGCCATCCTGGGACTGGGGAAGCACCTTCAGGTGGTCCTGCGCTATCCTGACTCCTTTCCCGTGCATGACCTTTGGAGGAAAGGGTTAGGGCACCCTGAGTTGCCTCTCGCAACAGTCCCCTTTTCATGTGTGCCGGGTTTGAACCTTCGCTACCCAGGGAGGAGTATAAAGTCTTGCCGTCCCGCGTCCAGGTCAGGGGTTATTCTTGATTTCATCCCCCTGAGATGGGTTAACTTTTTCCATTATACACGCTTTTTCATGCCTTTCACACTTCTGTCCCTGCCCACGCTCAGAACCCAGTCAGTGTGGTTCACCGACATTCTTGACTAAGCTGTTGCCCTAGCTCGGAACGTAGGTCGTGGTTTTTATACAGGGCTCCCCTTGTCCGATCTATCCCCCTTCTTGATCCGACAACTCCCAAAGTCTAGGTGCTGGTAGCACATGGGTTTGGTTCACCGCTGGCCTTGGGGCGGTATTCCGAACCTCCATGTTTTGGGGCCTAAACTTCACTGCCTTCCGCTGTCCTATCGTTGTGACAATGGCCCCCTTCCTACAAGCTCCCCACTTGTGGTTGGTAAGTCCGCACGGGGTGTAGCTTTTATTTTCCCGGAGTTGGTCAACCAAGTTTTGGGGTATTCCTTGGAGAGCTTTCTTTCAGTCGGTATGCTCTACCTCCCAGGTCTTAGTTGGTTTATTGATTTGGGCGAACCTTGCTGACTTGAAGTTCCCAGATGCCATCTTCCTCTGGAACTTGCTAGGTCGCCCTTCCTCCTTGCCTCGCTTCGGCTCCTTTTCTTTGTCCTCCCAGAGTCGTTTCCGTGGCCTGTAAGAACCCGACGAGCTCGACGGATTGTCCCGTCGTTGCCATTCACTGTCGAGGAAAGCCTCCTCCTTGTTTCCGACTGCTCGCAGGTGTTCCAACCATTTGGCGTCGGTGTCATATCACTTATGAGACAACCATCTCAGTATTGCCTCTGGTAGTCGGTCCTCGACTATCTTCCTCTACGCCGTTCCTTGCAGCTTGGCTTTGATGTTCAAGTTCTCCATCTGGAGAAGGTACTTGTCGATGTCCTTCTTATCCTTGATCTTTCCCATCTGTCTCAAAGCCGTCCGGTCCTCATTGATTGGTGAGAATCGTACGATAATTTCGTCCCGAAACTGTTCCCACGTCAGCAATTGAGGACGAGCGGCATACCCTTCACGCCCTTCCATGCTCTTCCTATACCAATTGCTGAAGGGTGTTACATCGGCACCCTTCGTCCTTCCCAAGCTGTAGATAATCCTATCTTTATCCTCCATCCACAGCATTGGATTTCGGCTAAAGTAGTCCTGGCATGCGTGCAGCCAGGTCTTTATATCGCGGTAGGACTTTGCTTCGTATACGAGTGGAGAGTCGGTGGGTTTCTTCTGATACAAAGCAGTTGGTCGGGCTAACTCCTTGGCCAACTGCAACATCAGCTGATGTTCCTCCTCTTCCTTAGCCGTCCGCGGCCTTGCTAGGAGTATTTTCTTTGGCCGGTGGCTTGGTCTTTCTACTCTGTTTTCGGACCTGTCATCCCCCGGGTCTGGGTTGCCTGCTCCTCTGGCCACATTGGGAGGTGCCGTGGTTCTTTCTCGACCACTCTGCATGGTCTCTGGCCATTGGTCCCATTCCGTGGGTTGCTTTCCCTTGTCTTGTTCAGACGGCCCGGATCGTCCTCATCCGGTTTCACCATCTTGGGTCGATCCCCCCTGATGCGAGCCCAACGCTGTCTGCACCAGTACCGTCATTTCCCTTGTTGATTGGGGAAACATCTGGGTCATGTTTTGCTGCATGTCCCTGAGCCCAGTTGTTACTTTTTTATCGAGGGTCTGTAGTTTGATAACGAACTGCAGTTCCCAGGTTCCCCGATGTTGTTGTTTCTCATGTAACACCTTCCGGAGTCTATCCAGGCCTGTATAGAGCTCTTGATCTCTACTCACCGATTCCTGGATGGTGCATCCCAGGTCCTGGCGCAGCTGTCCACTGATCATGGCTTGCTGTTCCGATCGCTTGTGCATGCGAGCGATTGCCGCTTCGATCACTCCCTTAAATCTGGTGATTTCGGCCACTACCTCTCTCTCCAGTTTCCTACTCTTATTTTGCCAGAGTACCAATTCCTTTGCAACCAACTTCTCTCCCCGTTCAGCAGTTGCTCTCTTACTTGAACAAGGCCTTCTGCTGTCTCTTTCCCCTCGTCAAATAGGGTCCCGTATGCGACCATCTGGTCGCTCTGGGTTTGGGTGACGCTGCAGGCCAACTGTACGAACAGTGTCCCAATGTATGCAGTGAAAGCACCCAAATCGGTAGTGCCTGAGGGGGTTGGGGTTTCAGAGTGTGATTGCAGCCCGTTTTCATCTTTTTGTGACGCTTTGAGTTGGGCTTTGGGGCACTGGTGGCCCCAATGGGTTCCTTGGTGTTGGTGTGGAGCCTAGCCATAGCGGTAGACTGTCACCTCCCGGCAGTGGTGGTGGGAGTGGAAAGGGGCTGTCTTGGCCCGGTCCCCATGCGGAGATTAGCCGCTGCTGTCTCTCAGCCCGGAGCATGTCGGTGTCGCTAGAATCCTCTGATCCTTCTTCGATTCTTGGTTGCGCCATTTTGCCTTGTCTTTCTATCAGTGTGCGGTGTTCCAGGGCCCACCAGATCCCGTGATCAGTATACCAGAAGGGAACGTTCTCGTCTTAGAAGACTTCGCTTATACTGAGATCAAACTCGATCTTGTAAATGTGTGGGTTTCGTTGCAGGTAAATTTGAGATAGATGGTTTAGGGCTTTAGATAACCGGTCTTTCAGGCTCGTTGAAAGAGGTGGTTGTGAGCCTCAGTAGTATAGAAGATATCAATATAGTGTTAGGCGGTAGCCGACTCTAAGGACAAGCGAGTCTGGACTAAGGCCCGATACGTGACGACGTGATTTCTAGGAAGGCTCACTGATGATGTCAAGAGGAAAAGTAGGGTTGTATCGTACAACGAATATATTGATAAGATCTCTTCTCCGTCGGTGATGATCTATAAAGTGTGGGAGGCACCTCGATATTTATATTCCGCGTCTGGGTGTTTGCGGCCTATCTATTTCTCCCACTTTTACTCTGTGCAAACTTCGTAGACTATGAAAACCTGTACCCCGCTTGACTCGGATTTCCGCGAACAGCCGAGTGGGTGTCCTACCCATCTCTTTGTAGTTTTCGTGCTAATCGTAGTCACTCGAACCCTTTCACGGTGGCAGACGGTTACTTGTTCTATCTCTGCATACGAAGTGATCAGCTCCGACGACAGACTTATCAATGCAGTCGGATTTCTCATCCGCCCGCATCAACCCGCAGCAACTACATTCCTACCCTATCGCGCCAATGGCGGTTAGGCCTCATTGTGCCTCAGGATTGGCCTTTCACATGGTAGGCCATCATCTGACTCTACCTGATCATGTTTTTGGGTGTGGGCGAATGATCCTCTCTTTGGCGTTGGCCCATCATCATTATTTTCCCCTGTATTCCTCCACCAACGGACTTGAAATTTGGTCTTGCTACCCACATAGCAGCCGGGGACTCCTATCGGAGTGGCTGACCTCCCCCTCGTTAGCATACATCTGTTGGCGCAGCTGAGAGATCTTTGCATGTGTTTATCTCCACAACCCACCAACCGATTTAGTTCGTTCGACCTTGTCAGGATAGCCGAGAGTCCTTCCCAGAACATTCAGCGACAACCCCCCCGGTTGGTGACCTTCGGTGGTGGCGTAAATGAGGGTTTTGTGCTGATGTCGTATTGGTAGAAATTAACTCATTCTCCAAATACTCCGTGGGACCCTGGGATCGAAAACGTGACCTTTTGCCAATGATCACGTGCCATGCCCATTACGCTATGCCAGTTCACCTTGTGTGTTATACTCATCAACCCCAATCATCTCTCCTACCTTCCCCTCTACTATGTTCTCCTCTTCCCTTATGGAGAATCTGGCTGGCATTGGGGAAGGGCACTCAGCAATACGCAGGTTGTTTGCCAGGTTAAGAGCCTCCATCAGAGGGCTTTCTACAGGTACCGGCCGCATACCACGCTCGAGGAGCCGGCCACCCTGTTCTGGACACAGAGACCCTTCCCGCAGTTTGCCGTAGATGCCTGGGCTGTCTGCAATCAGAACAAACTTGCTTGGCTACGTTCCCACCAGAAGCAACTCTGTACAGACCTCTACAATAGTCTCGCGCACATTCTGGAAGCTGGGGACATTGATCTGGCACAGGTGGGAAGAAAGGTGATTCTACTGTCCAGCTATGTGGGAGGGGATAGGTTCATGCAACAGCTGTACCAGGACAGCATAGCGATTATTTACCGCTTTGGCAAGCTATCGCTATTCATAACCCTCACCGCTAATCTCAAGTGGGTGGAGATTGAACGTGAGCTGCTACCACTACAAACTGCAGCTCATCGACCAGATCTTGTGGCTCATGTGTTCGATGTCAAGGTACAAGATCTTCTGGAACATATCCGGCATGACGAAATCTTTGGTCCTTGGCTGGGTTGGGTCTGAACGATGGAGTACCAAAACAGGGCACTCCCACATTTCCACCTCCTTGTGTCCCTAAAGACAGACTACCAGTTCCGGATGTCAGACAACATCGATCGCTTCATTAGCGCAGAACTTCCCTGCGGTGATGATCTGACAAGTCCAGAACTGAGAGGTATCATGCAGTCAATGATGGTGCACTCTCACTGTGTGGGAGCAAATGGGCAGGCAGCCTGCATGCAGGGCCTTGATCTACTTTCCAATCAGTCCTGCCACAAGGGCTATCTGTGTCCCTTTCAGGAGGAGACTGTTATGACTGCGGATGGCTATCCCCCCTACTGGAGGAGGGATACAGGGCAGTTCTTCACTGTGGCAGTCCAGAGGAGGGGTGGCAGCATTACAGATGTCATAGACAATCAGAGGGTAGTACCTTACAGTCCGTACCTGTCACTCTACTACAAGGCACACAGCAATGGGGAGGTGTGCACGTCAGTTAAAGCTGTCAAGTATATTCATAAGTACATTTACAAGGGCAGAGATCACGCCACTGCTGTTCGGGAGACCGAAAATGATGAAATCAAGTGGTATCTCCACGGACGCTATATCGGTCCAACCGAGGCAGTGTGGCGGCTGTTTGAATTTAAAACACGTGAAGAGCAGCCAGCCGTGCAGCAACTCCCCCTGTATCTTCCCGGCCACCAGCCAGTCTACTTCTCAGAGGGGGCAGATCCAGATATTCTATGCCAGAATATGGATGGCAAGCTCACGACCCTCCCGGCATACTTCAAATACAATGCTGAGAATGTAGATGGAAGAGAGTACTTGTACCATGAATTCCCAGAACACTACGTCTACACACCGGCAGGGGGATAGAAGTGCAGGAGTCAGCCATTTGCGATAGGTCACATATATTCTGCCAACCCTCTCATGGGAGAACGCTACTACCTGCACCTTCTGCTGACTGTAGTACATGGTGCTACAAGCTTTGAAGACCTGCGGACGGTGGATGGGGTAATCTATCAGACCTTCAAGGGTGCCTGCAGTGCCCTGCGACTCTTGGAGGATGATGGCGAGTGGGTGTCACTCTTCCTTGATGGGTGGGAGTTCATGACGGGCAGGGCATTGCGGCATCTATTCGCACTAGCTTTGCAATACACTACCATCACGTACCCACTCAGGATCTGGGATGAGTTTGGAGAGAGTTTCTGCGATGACCTACGACAGCTGCTCATGACAGTTAGGGTAATCGTACCAGCTGGTGACGAGAGTATGGGGGTAGGCCTGGAACGCGACTATGGACTCTACCATATTCAGCAACTACGTACTAAATATGGTAAGCGCCTGGTCGATTTTGGTCTGCGAGAGCTGGTATTGGACTGGAGAGATGCAGAGAGGAATAAATGGAGAAATGCGATGATTGGGGAGGAGATGGATTACAACATTGAGGGGGAGGGGGAGATGTTCACCACCATGCACCAGCAGTTGAAGGAGGACCTGGTTAACATCTTTGATGGCATCGTAGCTGTAGTGGAGAGCCGCGAGCAGAACGCTCAGCAACAGTGCCATCACTAGCCTAGTGCCTTCTTCATACCAGGGCCTGCTGGGACTGGCAAGACCTTCCTCTACAACTGTCTGTAAAGCTACCTCCGATCTCAGGGTAAGATAGTCCTGTGCGTCGCGTCCTGCGGGATAGCAGCACAGCTACTGCCAGGGGGTCGGATGGCTCATTCACGGTTCAAGATTTCCCTGTCCAATGACCTTAGCGCTGCATGCAATGTCATGCGCGAATCGCACCTTACGGAGTTGATTCGTCAGACCTCACTCATCATCCAGAATGAGGTTCCCATGCAGCACAAGGCATGCTTCGAGGCAGCCAATCGGACCCTGAATGATTTGTGCAACACAGGTAACCAGGGAGTGTTTGGTAGGATTCCTGTGGCACTTGGAAGTGACTTTGCCCACACCTTGCCTGGCATCTGCCGTGGTACCAGGCAGATGACAGTGCAAGCCTGTATTCAGGATGGCTTGATCTAGCACCATCTGCGAGTCTTCAAACTCAGGACCAGCATGAGAGTCGCCAACAGTGATACCAATCAGGCCTTTCTCACCTTTCTCAATGAACTGGTTACCAATCCCTCCCTGCGGGGGCAGCTTCAACTTCCCGCCTGGATCCGCTGCGTCTCAACAGTCGATCAGCTCTGTGATCGATTGTATCAACAGCACCTGTTGGAT
This sequence comes from Tuber magnatum, assembly GCA_003182015.1. NCBI lineage: Eukaryota > Fungi > Ascomycota > Pezizomycetes > Pezizales > Tuberaceae > Tuber > Tuber magnatum. The sequence goes on along the minus strand of PYWC01000072.1, from coordinate 913,704 downwards.
GAGGCTGTCAATATACACTATGCTCTTATTGGTCACGCTATCCTGGCCTTCCACCATGAGACAGTTTCCAATTTCCACAAGGTGCTGTTGGCGAGAATGCCGGGTGCGGAGAAACGGTATGATGCTACCAACCTGGTTGAGGTTACTGGGTATGAAGTTGCCGCTCAGCCCTTCATGGCGGAATGTTTGTAGCGTATCAACCTGCCATCTATTCTGCCATCCTGTCTGCGACTCAAGATTGGCACTCCAGTTATTCTGCTGCGTAATCTGAGTCCCAGAGAGGGCTTGTGCAATGGGACCAGGATGCGTATTGTGGGAACTACCCGCAACTGCCTGCAGGTCGTGATTCTGGGTGGAAAGTACGATGGCAAGATCTGCCTTCTCCCGTGGATCAAGCTTACCACCACAGATTAGGGCCTGCCATTCATCCTGCAGTGTACCCAGTTTCTGGTCCGTCTATGCTTTGCCATGACTGTCAACAAGTCGCAGGGCCAGTCCTTGCAGCAGGTTGGTGTCGATCTTCACAACCCTGCCTTCAGTCATGGGCTGCTCTATGTGGCTTTATCAAGAGTCACATCACTGGACGGACTTACCCTCCTACCCCCTGAGCTAGCTCCTACCGATACGGATGATATAGTTTATCTGGAGGTGCTTCTCTAATCCCTCTTTGGTAAGTTGCCCATGGTTCACTCCTTATCTTCCCTTGACTTCAAACTTTAAAACTAATATCAATTTCTGCTACTTAGTCCAATACAGATATAACTCTCTCTAAAACTCCTTCTACCACTTCCGATCAGAGCTCAGTTCTTCTTTCTCCCAGGACTTGGTAAGTTTCAATTGACAATTCTTATATATTTGAACTATTCTAATATTATATTATTCATTTTATCAGCCTGCTTGTGATAAGCAATAAAGATTGCAGTAAGTCTCTATTCAAGATTTAAAGCTCCTCTAATATTCTTTTCCCACTAACAATCTATTGGTTATAGGGGTCCCCTGTGGACTGTCTATATGTAGTTCCTCTTCTTCTTCTTTCTTCTCTCTCTCCTGCCACTTATTAATAAAATATAATTCTCATATATATTCTCTATTCCTATAAGCTGCAATCATTTCTGCCTCTGCCCGCTACTTTAATATAGTTTGATAATTACAATTGCCCATGTAAAAGGCAAATACACTATCTATAGATACTGTAACTTGTAATATATTGACCTTCTACTGTATAATACTTCTAACCCTGCTGCCAAGTCTTCACTTTATAATAGTACCTAGATTGATCTACTTCAACATCTTCAGTTGAATAAACTCCACAGTAGAGCATGGGTTCAGGGGATAGCTATCTTTCTTCTAATATGTCCAATGCGGTTTATCCCACTATCTAATCTTTTTAGTAGAGTAGTGCTTCAATCAGATTTGCAAACCAGCAGCAGAAAACCAACATGCCACACCACAACCAGCCCACATACCACCTAAACTCTACCATACCTTGCTTTAATTCTCTATTTCTAAAATATAAGACTAGAAATGGATACAAGTCGAGCGTAGATCAAGGGGCCGCTAGTCATATATGTACCAAGCAGTTTATCTCAAAAATAGGATCTTCTTTTTAGCATCTAATACGCGGCGTAGTTCTTAGTCATGCAGCACCCACACCACTTGCTTGCTTTGCCCGAACCCCTCCTGCCAGGCCACAATCTGGCATCCCTGGCCCTTGCGGCGGGGTGAAAGCAAGCAAGAAAGAAAAAGCAGCCAAGCCGCCATCCCGCAAAATACTTTCATCTAGCAAAATGCTTTCATACAGCAAATGCATTCCTCGAGCAGAGGTCGAGGGGCCATGCTAGTCTAATATGTACTGCACTGTTCAATCTTATTATCCATCTTATCCAAACTCCTGTTATTAGTGTATCAGGTCGTGTGATCTTATCTGATCCAAAAAGCTGTTCAGATTGGATCATCAACATCCTAGGCACTGGAATGACCTAGCATATATAAGCTATGACAGACTGAACTTACACCCATGCAGGCCGCCCTGAGGTAGAGTGGTAGGAACAGGAGGGCAAGCAAGAGTTTGGTCCATGGGAGCCCAATAGTCCAGGTTCCATTATGAACAGTAACTATACACTCTCAGGAGGTGTTAGCATACTCAAGGATTTGCTGAGGACAGGTTACCCAGCTTGGTCGGGTAACTGGGTAGGTAAAGAGGAGAGAAGTGTATCTCTACTATAGGAATAGGCAGGATAATGGTGTAATGTGCTCACGCCAGGCCCTAGTCATGTAGCAGTACAGTAGGAGCAGATGGCTTCTTGATCAACAAGAAGCGAGTGCTGCTAACTAAAGAAGGCTTCAAGAGGATATAATAGAAGATCAAAGAAGTAACTGTTCAGTCAAATATATTTAGAATACTGCCAGTTGAAGTCTGCTGTTTCCATCGTGGAAATCAGTGGTCTTTAAATATAGCATCTCACTTATCTTCAGTATGAGCAATATTCCAAAACCTTGTATGTATCAACTAATAGCACATGAAACAATACAAGTATCAAAGGATACTATAAAACCAAACGTAAAACATAGTGTGTATCAACTGATTGTACACGAAAGAATAGAACTATCAAACGATACTGTGAAACCAAACATAAAACATAGTGTGGTACCCGTACCAGTTACAAATGGGGTAGAGTTACCCTGACCCCAACAGTAGGTTACACCACTTAGGAATCATAGTTACCCTGCCTTGGGACCCGGATTACCCTGTCTAGGAACCTGAGTTACCCTACCTGGTAATACAAAGTTGCTTCAAGAGTTCGGAGAAAATGACCGGAATGTTTGTCACAGGAAACCATTCATAATACTGGAATCTGGGGTTCCGGGAGATACTACTGGGCGCGCTATGCAGCTCCAAAGAAGTTGTAAATTGGAGACATCATTTCTATCATGCCCCTGCAGCCCGGCCTTGAGGCCCAGACATCATGGAGAAATAGTTGTAGAGTCGTGCCCAGTCTAGCAAAAGGGAACTTTTCGAGACCTGCTTGCAAGGCAGTATGCATCGTGGCCATCCAGTTGACCATATGCTGTTCACAGGATATATAAGGGGGCATAGGCTGGAAGGTGCAGTACCTCCTCCAAGTTGATCAGAGTAAAGTGGACCAAAACTGACTAAGTTAATAGGAGTTAACCATGGGGGTCCCAAAAGTAGTCCTGGATAGTGCAGGGGCTGTGGGGAGAGTTTTACACCTATTAAACCGGAACATGTCCTCAATACCATAGGCTGTGTAAGGGAAGTGTAGAGACACTAAAAGCATGATTTCTACTACAGGTACAGTGGATCTGGGATGGTGGTCATGGGTAGTGCCCATTGGGGCACTACACTACCACTTTATCCTGTGGAAGACACCAGAAGTCTGCAAGTCGTAAATAGTAGATAGGTAAAGTGCTCACGATAGCTTCCAGGATCTTATAGGAATCAATGCATATGGGAAGGGTGTCTAAGATAGTCTAGTTCATCAGGTATCTTGACCATTAGGCACTGGCCAGGTACCGATATAAAGATTTTTCACTCCGGTGGGCAAACTGGAGATGCATTGCAGAAACAATAACCGCATAAGGTGAACGCCAACCATAGTGTACCAACACATCGATACCTGAAAGGTGTGCCAGGAGATGCATCAGACCACCCTTAGCAGAGAAGGGTGTGGTCAAATAGAGGGCGGGTTGGAACAACCCATTGCCAATTGGGCAAAGTGTACAGATTAGTACTGGGGATACGGGGGGATCTCGGAGGACGACAGGAAAAAGGTATAATCGGTTTCTTGGCTAGCGGGGGGTCCTAGCTCACCCATGCGGGGTCCGTGAACCCCCTATACATATATGCCTTCCAGCTCCCCAGACCTTGAGATCATCACCCTTCCTCGCTTCCTCACTTTTTACACCTCACGTTCATTGTTGTTTTCACTATCCTTCTTACGAAAGCCTCTTCATAGCCAATTTCACCTCACATCCCTGCATACCAGGCACCCCAATCACAAACACCATGGCACCTAGAAGAGCATCAACATGTAGAGGAAGCTCAGGGGCATCCAACAGGCGTAGCTCAACTAGCAGAATACGAAGAAATATGCCTGGCCGTCAACCACCCACCAGGTTCAGCCATGAGCAGAGCCGAACTCATACACTAACCAACAATTCTACAACCAACAGTGAGGAGCCTGAACCCAGTATCCGAGAATATAGCCACTCCCCCCCCAGCAATACGAGAACATGTGGCCAAAGTCCCACTTCACAGCATACTGTATTACCCCCAAGTACACCTAGCACTCGGCATCCATTTACACCATCTTCGGACCGATCCATCAACCTATCTACTATGAGGAAACTTCTCTGTGCTTATGAGCAAGACATCGTTGACAGAGTAGCCCTCCAACTACAAACCCAGCATCCCACACTACCTACTGTTACTTTACCAAATTCCCCAGTCCTTCATTCCCACTCTCCCAGCACTCAGCCAAACCAATATTTTCACCCCGCTGGTACTCAGCCAGCCCTACCAAACTCAACCTCTACCCGCATAGCTGAACTAGAAAGCCAATTGGCCCAACTGAGAGCAGCAAACCGGCAGGACCACTCCCGGTTAGACCCAAGACAACTTGGTATGTCATACCCCACCACCCAATATGCAATCGAAGCAGAAGGTGAGAGTGCAAGGTATCTTGTCACACCGGTAGAAACCCTTTTCCCGGTGGTGGAACGGAGCACCTTGGCACAGATAGCCGAAAACCAATTTAGGCCGACCAATATCTATCATCTCTTGGCTAGTGAGAAGGAGCATGCTGAAACCCACCGTACGATCAATATTGGTGGGGTAGAGTTTGAGCAGATAGAGAAAGAGGGGAAGGAATACGATTACCGAATGAGTGGTTTCTTCAAGGCCTGGGCAGCCTACTGTAGAATCCTGATCAAGGTCGCGCCTTATGGTCTGCAAGGGGAGCTTGGAACAGCACTGGCTATCTATACGATGAACCTCTATGATCTGTTAGAAGGGTACTCTTAGGAGGGAGTAAGGGCATATCACTTCCAATTCCACAGGAAGCAGGTCGCTAGCGGGAAAGATATATATTGTCCAACTGAGTGGTGCCAGTTAGAAAGCCAATTGATCGCCTTCCAGTACTTCGCATACCCAGCCACATGATTTGCCTGGGCCCAAACCCAAAAAAGCGCTGTAAGCGCCACTTTCCCTGTACCAGACAGGTGGAACAACTACGGCCTGCTGACCACAATACCCATAAATATAGCCACCACCGGCCTCCAACCCCATTTACCGATAGCCCAGCCCTGCTGCAACTGGAATTACCGCAAGTGCACCACTACCCCTTGCCGCTACCAACACGCTTATGTAACTTGCGGAAGTAGCCACCAGGCATCTCAATGCACACTGGGGAACCATAGTCGGTCACTTTCTTTCCGCAAGACCCAGTTTGGACACTAGTCCTATTCCTCCCTGCTCTGCTTCTAATTTCCCCTGCTGCTTGCCTAACCCACATGGTTTCTGCTCATTATACTATACACAATCTCATTGCTAAGCTTCCCGTACCTCAAGTAACTTCAACTCTGCCACTCAGGGATCCTTTAACTCCAGCTGCCCTAGCGACAGATCTATACCCTCACAAACAAGCACATAGCCTAAGCCCACTTACCCAAACATTAATATCCATTATCCATTATTTACCCTCCACCTCTTGCCAATGCCGCCAGGCCAATTAAAAGTCGAGAGATGGAAGAGATTGGGAGCACGATACCCACAACAAACAGTAGTCACTGTAACCGGTACGGGTTACTAGGATTTTATGTTGGGTTTCACCGTATCGTTTCATACTTGTAGTGTTTCGTGTGCTATTGGCTGATACACAGATTGTTTTATGTTTGGTTTCACAGTATCGTTTGATACTAGTAGTGTTTCGTGTGCTATCGATTGATACACGGATTGTTTTATGTTTGGTTTTACAGTATCGTTTCGTGTACTATCGGTTGATATACACAATGTTTTGCAATATCGCTCATACTGGAGATAAGCGATATAATGTATTTAAAGACCGCTGATTCCCGCGATGGAAACAGCAGACTTCGACAGACAGTATTCTTAAATATACTTGGTTCAACGGTTACTTCTTTGATCTCCTATTACACCCCATTCGAAGCCTTCTTTAGCAAGCAGCGCTCGCTTCGTGTTGATCACGAAGCCATCTGCTCCTATCCAACCGCTACATGACTTGGGCCTGGCCCAAACACGTTACATTTTTTTAACCTCAGCAAGTAGTTAAGAAACCTGCAGGCACCTGGTCTGATCAACCTACGAAAAGTCCAATAAGCGAAGCTAGCATCGGGGAGCAGCAGAGCCACGAGAAGTTCGGCTCCACCAAACGACACAATTGAGTCATTAGAGACTCGAAGTGGGAAGCAGGTCCTACGAGAAGGCCTTACCAAGAAAAGACAACCTAAGAAACGGATAGGGCCAAAGAGCGAATTTTTGAGCGACGAAGCAGAACGACCACTAGTGCGAGACTTGGCCAAGCAGACCTTTAGCGAGTTGACTGACGAATTAGTAAAGGCAGCAACCACCCTTCCTGGGCTATTTCCCACCAGCCCCAGTAAAGGAAAGGGACCGGCACAACCACCAAAGAAAGACAGCATACCTATCGGGACACCCAAGAAGGAAGAAAGCGAAGAAGAAGGATCAGATCACTCGCTAGTGAAGCAGCCACCAGAGGATAACCCTAGCGAAGATACAGAAAGCTCCTCAAACAACAACTCGAGTAACGAAGAATGCGAACACGATATGTCTGAAGGTGAATCCACCGGGCCAGGCGAGCAGGACCTAAAATCAGACTTCCACTGCCACCCTCATTCTCGGGCGAAAAGGACGACCTAAAACCTGAAGTATTTGACCGGTGGGTCATAACAACTTCGCAATACCTTACCCTACATGGAGTGGACAAAACCATTGAAGGAAGCGGAGCGTACTTCGGAAGCTTCTGTACCGGAAAGGCAGAGGAGGCATACCAGCAAGCAAGGAACCACTATAAGAGTGGGGAAAAAATCTGAGGAATGACCCTGATAAAGTACTTGAGAGAAAGATTCCAATCCTCGCGAAACACGGAAGAACTGTACAAAAGGTTCAAGGATATCCAGCAAGTACGAAATGGCAAAACAGAAAGAATAACCCTGGTCACGACAGATCTCTTGATGTATCATGGATGATTGCCTACCGAAACAGTGTCTCAGTATACACTGCGACAAATATTGTATAAAGCAATGTATCCCAGACTACGCCAGGAGGGAGAACCCATGGAGGAGGATGGTGATTCCTCTGAAAGGATATTGAAGTGGGCTGAACGGAAGGACGCTTACCTGTATGAGACAGGAGTGTACCGAACCCATATACTACAACAAAAGAATGGCAAAGGATCATTATCGCGGGATAACACAAAAAATGATAAACAATACCGCAAGGATCCAAAGGACAAGAAAGATAAGAAGCAGAAACAACTCGAGAAAGGCACGTGTTTCGAATGCGGGAAAAAGGGCACTACGCAAAGGATTGCTATGCCAAAAAGGGGAAAGGAAAGGCCACTAAGCGCGAAGCTAGCACATAGCACATGGAAGCAACCGAATACGATGAAGTGGAAATTTACTCGGTGGAAATGGAAAGCCTGCGAACACAACCAACGTTGGCAATCAGACCCCGTGACGCTCTTGAAGGAACAATTTAGATAGAAGGCCACCCAGCAAAGGTACTATTTGACACAGGAACAATCGGCTGCGACATAATTAGCGCCACCTTTATCGCTACCCATGGCATCCCTACAGAACCCCTACCCCAACCTACAACAGTCAATATGGCTATGAAAGGATCCCACTCCTCAAGCCACAAGAAATGTGGACTGACCATAGGAATCGGGAAAAAGAAATAGACAAATCAGGAGATGTTGGTAGGGAACTTGGCGAAGTACGACGCCCTGATTGGAATACCCTTCCTGAAAAGACATAATGCTCTTATCAGGTGTGGGGATACAGTAGTGGAATTCCCCGATGACAGATTACGGGTGCTGTGCAAACCAACAAGCGGGGAAATCCGAGCCGCCGTGTCAGATACTAACGCAACAACATTGTTGGAAGAATACAATAATGTATTCCCAGACAAGGTCCCTGAAACGCTACCCCCAGTGCATAAGATTAGCCACCACGTTCAGCTAAAGGATCCAACCGACCTACGAAACCAACCAATATACTCGATCCCAGAAGCCTACAAGGAAAAACTCATGAACTGGATAAACAAGACATTACGAAGTGGAGTAATTGTATGACAGGATGTTCCCGGAGCGGCACCTATGTTTGTACAACCCAAATCAGATTGAAGGATCCTCCCCCTTGTGGACCTGTAAGTGAGGAATGATAACATGGTCATGGATAGCCCTTCAATTCCAAATCAACAGCATATCCTTAAGCGGATAGGACGAGCAAAATTCAGGAGTAAGATCGACCTAAGCGATACATACTTCCAAACACGCCTGGACAAGGACAGTGTTAAGTTCAACTCATTTAAAACCCCGTTCGGAGGATTTGTAAGCAAAGTAATGCTCCAAGGAGACATGAATGCACCAGCAACAGTTACGCGAATAATGGAGGACCTCCTAAGCGAATATTTACATCACTTTGTATGGGTATACATTGATGATATCCTCATATTTTCAGACACATCAGAAGAACATGAGAAACACATACGCCAAGTATGTGAGCGACTCAGGAAGTCAAAATTCTTTGCGAGCAAAAAGAAGTCAGTACTGTTTGCAGATAAGCTGGAAGTATTGGGACACATAGTGGACGACAAAGGGATCCATGCCTCCCCCCAGAAAATATCATCCATTGCAGGATGGGAAACACGAAAAAACAAGAAAGAACTGCAACGATTCCTAGGAATAGTGAATTATGTGGCCCAATTTCTCCCACACCATGCAACACTGACCGCCCCATGAACAGACCTAACGGGGAACGCCGAATTCGTATGGACAACAACCCACCAGACCGCATTCGAGATGGTCCGGAAGCGGATACTCGATCACCAAGTCATGCAACCAATAGACAATCGAAACAAGGAACCTATTTGGTTAGTTACGGACTCCTCAGATTTAGGAGTTGGAGCATTAGTGGGACAAGGACCTACTCATGAGACGGCACGACCTGCCGCGTTACACAGGAGAAAGTTCACCCATGCTCAAATGAACTATGGGACCACCGACAAAGAGGCCTTAGCAATCGTGAAAGCGCTTAATCAGTTCCACAATGTACTAATGGGAAACTCCTTCATGATAATCACAGACCACCAACCCTTAACACCCCTACGAATGGTGAAGAATCCTAGTAGGAAGCAGGTGAGATGGCTGAGTGCCTTGGGAAAATAAGACGCAAAGATAGTCTACGCACCAGGAAGCACGAACTGTTTAGCTGATGCCCTTTCCCGGATATACGAAGGAGGATCAGACTTAAATCCACTCTGTGTCAAGGATTATACAAACGAATCGGATGACATCTCGGATAATACGATCTGCGAGCAAGAATCAAACACAATGGAGCCCATGCACGAGTTCTCCGCTACGTCCCCTCCTTTCTCCTATACGGAGTACCCCAACGAGACCCCTGTACCCCCTGAAAGCCCTTGCTCAATTACTGCAGGAAACGATTGGGGTGACCAGTGTACTCTGCGAAGTATGCCACCTGAAGAGCTCTAACATAGCGCCCTATACTACTCACACTGTTACGTGGATCATTGCCCATAACATCAAACCGAGATCAGATTTATGAACAACCACCCTAGACGATGGGGAAGATCGACCCCTTACCCACCTAGTGAAGGACTGAGCCCCCCAAGTACGGAAATCGATCCGAGCCCTCTGGAGTCTCCCAAAATCAACGACTGGGAATGGCAACAAACCATGGGCGAAAGACCAATAAGTGCGGGAGAAGGACTGTCCACCCTTGCCCAGCCAACGCCCAGGTCTTATGCAATTCTGGCACTACTAAACCCGGAAGCCCCAGCATTCCAGTTGCCGGAGCCAGAACCAATAGAAAGCCTTACGACCGTGACCATAGCGGCATTCCCAATGCCAGGACCTGACAGCCTAACACCGATTAGGCCAGCGGAATGGCTAGAAAGCCTTACCAAGGAGACAATAGTCTCAGTAATGCCTGCGATAATGACAGAATATCGGCGCAGGCTTCACGATGTCTTAGAAGACAACGCGGAAGATGACCTACCTGTGACAACCAGACGAAGCGAGATAGAAGACGTACGCAAGACCTTACAGACAGTCAATGAAATGATCGGAACATTCCGAGCACATATGGTAGCAGCATACCGGAAAGAACCAATTTGTAAGAAGGTAAATGAGAATATGGACTCCACAGAAGACTTGTCCTCTTACACGGTTGCAAACGGAATGCTATACGCAAAAACCAGATATGGAGAAGACTTCCTATACATCCCGAAAGGTCCCGCATACGGAGATACAACATTAAGAGAGTATGTCATTAGCGAAATCCACAACAAAGGCCACTACAGTGTTGAACGAAACTTACGGTACACAACGGAGTACCTATTTGGGCTTGAAATGCGGAAAGACTTTTGGGCGTATGTAGCCCAGTGCCACACATGTCAGGTGAATAAGGAACCTACAAAATTACCAGAAGGAAAGGCTGAAACGATTACCCTGCCCTCAGAAATCTTCGNATACTTGTAGTGTTTCGTGTGCTATCGGTTGATACACACCTTGTTTTATGTTTGGTTTCACAGTATTGTTTGATACTTGTATTGTTTCGTGTGCTATTGGTCGATACACACCATGTTTTGGAATATCGCTCATACTGGAGATAAGCGATATGCTGTATTTAAAGACCGCTGATTCCCGCCATGGAAACAGCAGACTTCGACAGACAGTATTCTTAATATACTTGGTTGAACGGTTACTTCTTTGATCTCCTATTATACCCCATTCGAAGACTTCTTTAGTAAGCAGCAGTCGCTCCTTGTTGATCAAGAAGCCATCTGCTCCTATCGTACTGCTACATGACTAGGGCCTGGCCTGAACACGTTACAAGACCTGTATCTATAGACCCCGGAGGGATGGAGGGAGAGAACCAAGAAAGAGGTTCTGGGAGTAGTAAGTACCACTCTACTGCATGGATGGGTATAGTACTGACTATACCAAGGATGTGTTGGCAGATAGAAGTTGTGGGCTGCATGCAATAGACGGCTTTATCTTTCTTTTATTGGGTTTCTAATTATTTCCTTTGTTCTAGTTATAAGCATTTCTTTCAGGATATTCTTGGCTGGACAGGGAGGTTTTAGGACATTGTTTCGGTTGAGGCATAGTGAGACCTCACTAGAGGAGACTCTCAACATTGAGGAAACACTATGATGCTTTGCTTGAAACCAGTCCAACAGCGGACTTCTACCCCTCTTGAGAAATTTGTTATCTTTAGTATAAGAGAAGTTGGTTCAGGTAGGACTTGATCAAATAAATAGCATTATTACTAAGTTTCACAGGAGAAGGGTTTAGTACCCAAAATCATGCTGGCGTGATAGTACACACTCTAGTAATTGTGATAAAGCAAACTCCAATCTCTTGAATGTTCACAAACCCATTGTGGCCATTCTTGTATCAAAAGGCAGGAGATTAAAATCATTAACCCAAGATGACTAAGTTCCTAAGACAAACGAAGAGGCTGAAACATAACAACTTGCCGTGTCATACCAAGTCTATTTACTTACGAGTGAAGCTAGACTAGAATATTGGGGCTAGACAAATAAGCGTGGAAGCACTCCTACTACTTGATAGTAGAGCTACTGGGCCAGTACTTAGTAGCCAATAGGTCAAACAGACTCAGGCACCTTGTGTACAGTAAAAGGTACATGTGCCGATAAGCAATGCAAGTAGTAATCATATTTCTAGGTCAGGCCTGTACTATACCAAGTCATTGGATATAAGGATAGGTGACCACTAGAATAAGATGTGCTTTGAGGTCATGGATATGCCTGACACAAATATGGATAGATATCTACCAATGTCATGGCTGAAGGACTTTAATTCTGACATACACTGGAAAACAGGATCACTAACCTGGCGCTCAGAGTTCTGCAAGGCTAACTGTCTAGCAGAGCAGGGGCGGTTAGTATTCATGCCCGATAAAGAGTTAACAGCTGAAGACCCTAGTAATGTGTTCCTGTTGAGAATTGTGCAATTCTCAGAAGAAGAAGGTATAGACATTATGGTCAAGCTACTCACAGAGTATAAGGACTATGAAGACATCTTCAGTCAAGCACTGTGCAAGCTAGTATTTACCGGCAATATAGCTTAATTTGAAACTGTCTACAAGTCTTGAAGCTAATAGCAAGTATGCATATAGCTTCTCGCCCTGTCAACCTGGTTTTCTTCACCTGTCTACAACACTGAATCTTCTATCTTCTTTTGCATGTACAGCTTCAACTACCACTATACATCTGGCATGTCTTAATAGTTGATCAATTTTGTGATTATCTGTATCTATAGGGATTACTAAACGAAGTAGTTACCCTTTACCAGTCTCTTATTGGAAGAGCTATTTTGTCTTTTCATAATAAGAGAGTCAATAATTTCAACCCTATGCTCTTAGAAAGAATACTAAGTGTTGGACTCTATCTCAAGGCAGTGACTAAAGTTGTAGCTCCTGGCAATGCCACTGCACCTAAACCCTTTGCAGTCGAATATTTGCTGAGAGTTAGCTTGCCATATATTCCACCTTCCTGTCTAACACTTAAGTTTTGTATACTACTTATTCTACTCTGAAATCTCAGTCTCAGAGAAAGTTTATATACTGGTACTAGGATAAGGGTATTGGGAATCAGCCATAACTGCTTACTGGTTGCTATCCCGGGTGGAAAGTGTGATAGCGAGTTCTGTCTCCTACCTCTAATCAAGATCACTATCTCAGAAGATCTATTCTTTATTCTGAAGCCTACCTAGTTCCCAGTCCACCTATGCTTTGCCATGACTATGAACAAGTTACAGGGGTAGTTGCCCGAGAATGTTGGTGTTGATTTACATACTAATACCATTTCTCACAGTCAGCTCTGTGGCTTTGTCTCAGGTTATATCTCTAAATCGACTTACCCTACTCCCCTTAGAGAGTACTACCCTAGTATATACAAATAATATAGTATATCCAGAAGTTCTTCTTTAATTTCCCCTCCATATACTATCCCCCCTTCCCTTTGCTTTTATTCATACATTTTACTCTTTCAATATAAAGATCAAACAGCAAGTAAACCACTACCCCTCTATCAGCCAATTAGTTCTTCAGCTAGCAAGTCTACAGCATTCAATTTTAAACTATCCATTCAGAGAATTAAATTCAGCCTTGCGCATCCCTCGAGGATCGAGGGGGGAATGCCAGTATCATAGTATTTTATAGCGGCGGCCGTGGTACTGCACCCGAGTGTGATACTGCACACTCAAGAGACATGGACTGGGGGAATCACGATTAACTTATATTTTTACCCTTTCTCAGTCGGCTTTGAACATAAATAACTCGATAGATGAGTTAGATGTCCGGCGTCTAGTTTATGATAATACATCTATCAAAAGAAAAATACTTGGTTGAACGGTTACTTCTTTGATCTCCTATTACACCCCGTTCGAATCCTCCTTTAGCAAGCAGCGCTCACTTCGTGTTGATCACGAAGCCATCTGCTCCTATCGTACTGCTACGTGACTAGCGCCTGGCCCGAACACATTACAGTTACTGCAATTTGTGGGATATGTGAATTCGGAGCAAGGATCGGCTATGAGAGTGTTAGAGAGAAACCAACTATCCACCCAAACCTACCTACTGCCAATACAGATACCCACCTGGTTACATCAGATATTGTAACAGAGACCAGCAAGAATCGCTTCATGGTATACTTAAATGAAGAGAGCTTACCAAAACAATTTACTGCATCGCCACTAGGTTTGGTTGACAAGACAGATAGTAGTAAAAGGAGGATTCATCACTTATCATACCCAGCCACACGTGGCGACTACATAAACGCGGGAATCCCGGAGCACTATGGGACGATCAGCTATAGTAGGATAAACGATGTCATTCTTGCAGTTCAGAAGATGGGCAGAGATTGTATACTCATAAAGGGGGACTTTGAATCTGTGTTTCAACACATACCTGTATCGCCACTTAATTCCTCGCTCCCAGGATTCAAGTGGCCAAGGGATCTATTATTCAGAGTGTTTCCTGCCTGTTGGGCTACGAACATCACCATATCTCTTTAACCTATTCGCGGAAGTCTTCTACTGGATTCTGGAAGATAAACTCCGGAACGTGAGTCTCCCAGCACTAGTTATCCACTACCCAGACAATTTTCCAATGATCCTACCCCCTTGCTCCAAACTTGAGAAGTATACAGCAATTTTTGCCAGATTGTGCAACGAGGTAGGGCTTAGTATTAAGGATGCAAAGAATGAGGAGGGGACTATTGCAAGCTTTGCTGGCATAGAGCTGGATGCGAGACGAATAGTTATCCGACTTCCAGCCAAAAAGCAGCTCAAGGCAGAATTGATCATCGAAGCGATTATGATAAAGCGATCTACCACACTCCTTGAGCTCCAAAGAACTACCGGATATCTAAATTTCGTTTCAACCGTAGTCCCCTTAGGCCGGACCTTTCTGCGACGACTGTTCAATATCCAGTTATACTTCCCACCGGATAGCCGATACTGCAAATGAATTATTTCCAGTAAGACCCAGAAAGACCTATCCTGGCGGGCAAAAGCAATTGCAAGTTGCTCCCAGCGGTCAATTGCAGTCCATACACGAGAAATAGTCTCCACATGGTCTGACGCTGCAAGTACCAAAGGTCTAGGGGCTTATTATACCAGTCAGTCGCAACCTTACCCTCAAACAGACTCAATACTATCTATACCACTACCGACGTCCACCATACATCTCCTGGAGCACATCAATACAAAAAAATGCGAGCTGTTGAACAAGTCCTACTCTACTGAGGAAGTGAATGGAAGGGAAAATGGGTAGCAATACATATGGATAACTGGGCAGTCACCTATGGCCTAGTAAATGGCACTATATGGGGTGCCTCAATGCAGGTACTACGCAGGTGCTTATTACTTTCAGCTGAATACAACTTGGATCTGCAGCCACAGTGGATCTCGACAACTGACAATGCCCTTGCTGATGCTCTCTCCCGCATCGATCACAGTAGAGTTACTGACTTAGCACCACAGCTAGCATACCCAGCATGCAGGTACCCGAATCTTGGGTTACGAGCATACGGGAATCAGGTTTATCGGTAGTTGCTGCCCACTACCTCTGGCGTGGACTTGCACCTTCCACGAGGCGGAACTATGATACGCCACGTTCTCCCTTCACCCTCTTTTGTTTGCTTACTAACTACCATCACCCACACAGCAGATGTTTCCCTGCTTATGCCACATGGCTTATAGAGTGGCTCTGCTCTCTAGCAGGAACTGTTAAAGTTAAAACCTTAAAGTTATACCTGACAGGTATTAAATTCTATCAACTTGACCTTGGAATCGACTGCACTGCGTTCTTAAACCCCCGCCTAGAGAGAACTATTCAGGGTATCAAATGGGACCATAATGAACCCATACGCTGTGAACAAAGTCCACTCACCTGCCCCTATCTCCTCCGTCTGCTACAGCACTTACACCCATTCACTTATGATACTCTCGTCCTTCGTACTGCATTCAGTTTAGCTTTTGCGCATTTCATGCGGGTAGTGGAATTCCCATACTGGGAGGCAGATAGACAGCTTGGCACTGTGTTTGGAAAATGGTTCATAACAAAAAGGAGCATCAAAATATCAGATGATGCTACACATATGGAATTCACACTACCAGCCTCCAAGACAGACCCATTCCACAAAGGAATCACTCTTACAATCGCATCAACCCAGGACCAAGGTTGTCCAGTTGAAGCCATGCAACAGCTACTGAGCGCCGACTTCCACCGACCCTACTCAGCCCCACTTTTCTTCGCTGGTGAACTTGATCAACATGCCTTCACACAGGGGTATGTAGTAACACAACTACAATATCTAGCACAGATAGCTGGTCTGGGCCAGGGTACATGGAACAGCCATTCCTTCTGTTGGGGTGCTGCAACCTGGGCAACACAGGCTAGAATGTCCAAAGGGGAAATCCAAACCCTGAGTTAGTAGAGATCTGACGCGTCCAAGTGATATATTGAATACTCCAAGGATGAGTGAATCACTCTATCCCTACGGTTTCAACACAACTGGTCAGGGAACCTGGCCCAGTAACCCAGCACACCAGCCTGCCTCGATATGGGAGTGAGACATTATGACCGCACGGCAGGCCAGCATCTCTATCATGTCTACCTGCCTCCACCTGGGATACATTGGCGGTAACAATCTCCTCCGGCAAGGGTAGCGGCACCAGCCCCAAAGCCTCCCACAGTGGAATGAGTGCACCTGAGATCAGGCAGATGACAGGAGTGTTTGTATTTCTTTGGCGTTGTTCATGGGTCTATTCATTTCCTTCTTACTTAGCTTTCCTTATTATATGTGTTCAGCTTTGGAAAATTGGTTAGAGTAAACTGATAGGGGTGTTTCTGGCATAAGATAAAAGTACTTGAAAATCTATATGAGAACTCTTCTACTCCCACAATCAATCCCCTTGACACTTTAATTGAGTGAAGTGTTAGGCTTAATGATATTAACTTTTACCATTTACTTTACTCTTACATTTGTGTGTACTATTGCCAATAAGCTTGAAGTCATTCAGTACTGTCGTAACCTTGGGATCTATCTTCCTAGGGGTGCCCCTAGTACAGTATATCGTGAAGCCACTGCCTCACTTAACTGCTCCACTAATTAATTATATAGATCTTCAGCACTTATCTTGTGTGAATACTGGTCGCCTTGTCTGGATCAAGTAGCTCAGAGTGGAAAGTGCAATGGCTAGTACAGAAACCTCGGACCCGGGTGGACCCTGACTCCGATTCTGATCTGAGTTTAGGGCTTTACCCCAACCTGGTTGGAGCTGCTACCTTTCAAGCCTCAATCTTCGCAGATATCTGTGGTATTGGATAGGAAGGGCAAGGATGATTGATAGAGGCAGCCTCTATTAAACTTTCTAATAACTGCATTAACCATATGCTGGCAGACCTATTTGTTGCAAGACTCCCATTCTTCCAAGATTCCGACCTCGGCCACAATATGCGTTCCCCACTCCTGGAGACATACCCTTCCGTGAATTCCCATATGAGTTTGTTGAATGGTACATTGTTCGAGAGGTTGTGCAGTTGGTTAGTAAGGCACAGAAGCAAATGAGATGTTTGAATAACCAGCAATAGAAGATTTTTAAGTGGCAGATTATGACTGCTACAGCAGAAGAGATGAAGGTATAGCAGTAGTGTAACCGGTGCGGGTACTAGGTCATTTTGTCTGTGGTTTCACAGTATTATTTGATACTTGTATTGTTTCGTGTGCTATTGGTTGATACACACAATGTTTTATGTTTGGTTTCACAGTATCGTTTGATACTTGTAGTGTTTCGTGTGCTATTGGTTGATACACACAATGTTTTATGTTTGGTTTCACAGTATTATTTGATACTTGTATTGTTTTGTGTGCTATCGCTTGATACACAGAATGTTTAATGCTTCGTTTCACAGTATTGTTTGATACTTGTATTGTTTCGTGTGCTATCGATTGATACATACAATGTTTTATGCTTGGTTTCACAGTATCATTTGATACTAGTATTGTTTCGTGTGCTATGGGTTGATACACACAATGTTTTATGTATGGTTTCGGAGTATCGCTTGATACCTGTATTGTTTCATATGCTATCAGTTGATACACACAATGTTTTGAAATATCACTGATACTGGAGATAAGCGATATGCTGTATTTAAAGACCGCTGGTTTCCATGGTGGAAAAAGTAGACTTCGACAGACAGTATTCTAAATATACTTGGTTGAACGGTTACTTCTCTGATCTCCTATTACATCCTGTTCGAGGACTCCTTTAGTAAGCAGCGCTCACTTCTTGTTGATCAAGAAGCCATCTGCTCCTATCGTACTGCTATGTGACTAGGGCCCAGCCCGAACACATTACAAGCAGGTGTATCTCACGATAGTCCAGGATGAAAAGATGTTGCAGGAAAGGTTGAGTGGTCTAGAAAAGGTATTCGTAGGAGCATACATCCCTGATGCTGAAAATGTTCTACTAGTGATAGAGGCCATGCCCCTACTCTCACTCCTTTATCCAAAACCTGACGGTTTCACCATAGAATTGGCTTATTGGGCACAAGACAAGGAATGGCGAGTGTACTGTAGCCCCTTCAGTATATGGATTCTGGAGAGCCTACCAAAACAAGGCTACTCCTACAGCTTCTCTTTTACAAGAGCATCCACCAGTTCGCTCTCATTCCCTTTCTTAATTGCATGCAGTCAGTCCAGTAGTCTCACGCTTGGACCCACCAAAGGTAGATGGGTAAAGAAATGGGCCTCCCAGCCCCAAGGGATCATAATGCCTGATATGCCAGATCTAACACCCCATCCTATACCAGCCTCCGAACCTGGTAGTAGGACAGACACTCAGACTGCCACTTGCCGCACTGAGGCCAACACCTCTCCTTGTCGCTACACCTGCTCCTGCCCTGGTTCCTGCCCCTGCCCCAGTACCTGCTCCAGGGCCTATGTTCAGGCTACAAATGATAATACCAATCTCCCGCTACCACCTTTGATATCAGGTTCTCTGTTGTATCGTGGCCTGATGAGTTGACAGATCAGAGCGTTGGGAGATCTGAACCCTGAACCCCTTTTACTTGGTGCCACTACCCTGGTCCAGCAAACCCTATCCCATAGTCTTCCATGGGCTCAGGTTGTCCCTACTACCCCAACAAAGCCCAGTGCACCTCCTGGCCCTATGACCATATCGAGTGGTGATTCGGATGGACAAACAGATTACTATCTTGCGGCCTGTAACTCTGAAGAAATATGAATGGGATGAATATAGTATCATATCTCGGGATGCAGTAAGGAGTCCAGGATACCAGTGATATATCGGCCCAGTAGAGAAAGAGATGGCAGGTCAACATGTGGGTACCGTTGGTTATGAATGCATGTGGGACCTCCAACAAGGCCAGATACTTGAGCCAAACTGCCCGAGTTTCTCCCGACAAGTCAAGCGGCACTAACCGAGATACTGTCTGGAAGTAGCAAGCCACCTACCAAGCTCTCAGTACCTATACCCTTAGCAGTTGATCCTTCCCTGTGGGATAGCAAAAGGGAACTGGAGGAACTGTTTGATAGGTATGATTGGCCAGGTCAAGCCTAAGGCACAAATACCGTGGGTGGTGCAGGTGGAAATGAGCTACCTGGAGGTGGCATGACTAGGGCTAGAGGCAATCCTGGTGACTCTGAACATAATGGCAGTGATAGCAGTAATAATGGCGACTTTCTGCCTGGCCTAACGCCTTACTTAGAGATTGGTCGGGACATGTAGAGCAATAAAATAAAGAGACACTTTAACGACCAGGCCAAGAGGCTGACAAGAGCCCTATGGGGTACTGGTGTGGCTTCCAGGCCTGCACTGAAGCACTGGTAGAAGAAGCCAGAAAAGCTGCGTGGTATTCCTCTATTCAAGGGCAAGGTTACAGAACCTGTGAGCTTCTTGATCTTGGTAGAAGTCAGGTTTGAATACTTTGCAGATTGTAAATTAACTAATGTGGATAAGGTAAACTTGATGATCCCCTATCTAGCAGACTCTGTGTAGGCTTGGTTCCTGGGATTGCATGAGTACATTAACAAGAAAGCTGTCAAGCATACTGGTATTTCCTGTAAATGGCAGCTACTGCTTGTGAATATGGAAAGGATTTCAAGAATGGCTTAAACAAAGTTTCTGCTGTGACTAAGCAGAATGAGACTGGTCCCTTCTCAAGTGGCGAGCTCTTGTGATAAAGATGGATCACATTGACGAGTACCTGTATAAGATAATTGACTACATGTATAAGCTAAGCTATACAGATCCAGTGCTAGTATGGGATAAGATACTGTCAGGAATTATGCAAGAAGTTCAAAATCTGTCGGCACTGAAGCAGCCCTATTCAACCGACTTGAACAAGTACATTGATCTTTCTTCGAAGGTTGGACATATGCATGAAGACAACAACATGTTTAGTAATTATGTTATCCACCACATCCAATGGGCTCAGCCAATAGGCAAGAGGGAAGACAGGTCATTGACTTTGGAAAGGTTTAACCAAAAACGAGAAAGGTTCATGCAGACTGAACCAGAGGTCTGCCAAACCTACTACTTTCAATATAGGGAAACAGCTATAGCCAGCGACCTCCGAGTATGCAATAGTGCATAAGGAAATTTCATGGACTTTAACTGGGTGTCAGGCAAAGCACAACAAGTGCACCAAGTGCGGACAAGGTGGTCACTTCTGGAAAAAGCGTACCGTGGCGTCCCCAGTTATTCATTTGTCCAAAAAGGCTTGTGGATGAAATAGTTGGCCCCGGTAAGTGAGCTGTTGGGTATGGACAAGCGGCTAAAGGGTATTGAAGAGCCACTTCTGGCTTCCTCGTTGAAGGTGCTTGAAGCCCGACAGGTACCAACTCATATTATAGAGGTTAATACTGATGGCTTGGAATAGATAAGAACCTATTCTGCTTAAGGTATAACCTTGCAGACCTGTAACCGGTATGGGTACTAGGTTGGTTTTATGTGTGGTTTCATAGTATCGCTTGATACTTGTATTGTTTCATGTACTATCGGTTGATACACACATTATTTTATATTTGGTTTCACAGTATCGTTTGATACTTGTAGTGTTTCGTGTGCTATCGGTTGATACACACCTTGTTTTATGTTTGGTTTCACAGTATTGTTTGATACTTGTATTGTTTCGTGTGCTATTGGTCGATACACACCATGTTTTGGAATATCGCTCATACTGGAGATAAGCGATATGCTGTATTTAAAGACCGCTGATTCCCGCCATGGAAACAGCAGACTTCGACAGACAGTATTCTTAATATACTTGGTTGAACGGTTACTTCTTTGATCTCCTATTATACCCCATTCGAAGACTTCTTTAGTAAGCAGCAGTCGCTCCTTGTTGATCAAGAAGCCATCTGCTCCTATCGTACTGCTACATGACTAGGGCCTGGCCTGAACACGTTACAAGACCTGTATCTATAGACCCCGGAGGGATGGAGGGAGAGAACCAAGAAAGAGGTTCTGGGAGTAGTAAGTACCACTCTACTGCATGGATGGGTATAGTACTGACTATACCAAGGATGTGTTGGCAGATAGAAGTTGTGGGCTGCATGCAATAGACGGCTTTATCTTTCTTTTATTGGGTTTCTAATTATTTCCTTTGTTCTAGTTATAAGCATTTCTTTCAGGATATTCTTGGCTGGACAGGGAGGTTTTAGGACATTGTTTCGGTTGAGGCATAGTGAGACCTCACTAGAGGAGACTCTCAACATTGAGGAAACACTATGATGCTTTGCTTGAAACCAGTCCAACAGCGGACTTCTACCCCTCTTGAGAAATTTGTTATCTTTAGTATAAGAGAAGTTGGTTCAGGTAGGACTTGATCAAATAAATAGCATTATTACTAAGTTTCACAGGAGAAGGGTTTAGTACCCAAAATCATGCTGGCGTGATAGTACACACTCTAGTAATTGTGATAAAGCAAACTCCAATCTCTTGAATGTTCACAAACCCATTGTGGCCATTCTTGTATCAAAAGGCAGGAGATTAAAATCATTAACCCAAGATGACTAAGTTCCTAAGACAAACGAAGAGGCTGAAACATAACAACTTGCCGTGTCATACCAAGTCTATTTACTTACGAGTGAAGCTAGACTAGAATATTGGGGCTAGACAAATAAGCGTGGAAGCACTCCTACTACTTGATAGTAGAGCTACTGGGCCAGTACTTAGTAGCCAATAGGTCAAACAGACTCAGGCACCTTGTGTACAGTAAAAGGTACATGTGCCGATAAGCAATGCAAGTAGTAATCATATTTCTAGGTCAGGCCTGTACTATACCAAGTCATTGGATATAAGGATAGGTGACCACTAGAATAAGATGTGCTTTGAGGTCATGGATATGCCTGACACAAATATGGATAGATATCTACCAATGTCATGGCTGAAGGACTTTAATTCTGACATACACTGGAAAACAGGATCACTAACCTGGCGCTCAGAGTTCTGCAAGGCTAACTGTCTAGCAGAGCAGGGGCGGTTAGTATTCATGCCCGATAAAGAGTTAACAGCTGAAGACCCTAGTAATGTGTTCCTGTTGAGAATTGTGCAATTCTCAGAAGAAGAAGGTATAGACATTATGGTCAAGCTACTCACAGAGTATAAGGACTATGAAGACATCTTCAGTCAAGCACTGTGCAAGCTAGTATTTACCGGCAATATAGCTTAATTTGAAACTGTCTACAAGTCTTGAAGCTAATAGCAAGTATGCATATAGCTTCTCGCCCTGTCAACCTGGTTTTCTTCACCTGTCTACAACACTGAATCTTCTATCTTCTTTTGCATGTACAGCTTCAACTACCACTATACATCTGGCATGTCTTAATAGTTGATCAATTTTGTGATTATCTGTATCTATAGGGATTACTAAACGAAGTAGTTACCCTTTACCAGTCTCTTATTGGAAGAGCTATTTTGTCTTTTCATAATAAGAGAGTCAATAATTTCAACCCTATGCTCTTAGAAAGAATACTAAGTGTTGGACTCTATCTCAAGGCAGTGACTAAAGTTGTAGCTCCTGGCAATGCCACTGCACCTAAACCCTTTGCAGTCGAATATTTGCTGAGAGTTAGCTTGCCATATATTCCACCTTCCTGTCTAACACTTAAGTTTTGTATACTACTTATTCTACTCTGAAATCTCAGTCTCAGAGAAAGTTTATATACTGGTACTAGGATAAGGGTATTGGGAATCAGCCATAACTGCTTACTGGTTGCTATCCCGGGTGGAAAGTGTGATAGCGAGTTCTGTCTCCTACCTCTAATCAAGATCACTATCTCAGAAGATCTATTCTTTATTCTGAAGCCTACCTAGTTCCCAGTCCACCTATGCTTTGCCATGACTATGAACAAGTTACAGGGGTAGTTGCCCGAGAATGTTGGTGTTGATTTACATACTAATACCATTTCTCACAGTCAGCTCTGTGGCTTTGTCTCAGGTTATATCTCTAAATCGACTTACCCTACTCCCCTTAGAGAGTACTACCCTAGTATATACAAATAATATAGTATATCCAGAAGTTCTTCTTTAATTTCCCCTCCATATACTATCCCCCCTTCCCTTTGCTTTTATTCATACATTTTACTCTTTCAATATAAAGATCAAACAGCAAGTAAACCACTACCCCTCTATCAGCCAATTAGTTCTTCAGCTAGCAAGTCTACAGCATTCAATTTTAAACTATCCATTCAGAGAATTAAATTCAGCCTTGCGCATCCCTCGAGGATCGAGGGGGGAATGCCAGTATCATAGTATTTTATAGCGGCGGCCGTGGTACTGCACCCGAGTGTGATACTGCACACTCAAGAGACATGGACTGGGGGAATCACGATTAACTTATATTTTTACCCTTTCTCAGTCGGCTTTGAACATAAATAACTCGATAGATGAGTTAGATGTCCGGCGTCTAGTTTATGATAATACATCTATCAAAAGAAAAAGAAAAAGAAAAAAAAGCTCTACTCGTACAGTATGATACTCGTAGGCGCTTGTTTGCACTCCTCATCATGAGGATGCTAAAGATGGTGGAAGGCAAGGGAGAGAAACGCTAGTTGATCCGTTTTCCGCCAAGAGGGAATCGCTCTCGGGAGTACCGCACGCCATCCAGGATGGTAAAACATTTTTTTTTTACTTTAACTCGCACTATGATGACAATGATGATACTCGAGTGAACGAACGAAAATAGATGGCAAAGGGAGAGAAATGGGAGGAAGGAAATCCTGGTTATAATACTGCAAAAAAAGAAAAAGAAAAAACACCGCCCACCGATAGGTACAGGATAAGGAGAAAAAAAGAAAAAAAATGAATCAATCGTATCGCACAGTCATAAGGTAGAGTAGATGATCGTAGAGCGAAAGCAATCCTCCCAGACAGTTTCAGGAAATCCATAGAAATAGAATGCTAAGAAGAAAAAATATAAAATAAAATAAAAATACTATGATACGATAAATGGGAAAAGGCAATTTATTGTCCCGTGATGGTGTGTGATCAGGAGAAGAGGAAAATAATAATAATAATAATAATAATAATAATAAACTTTTCCATTCGGGGCGGTCTCTTCCCTGTTAAACGAAGCAAGAAAGCAAATCCTAGCGAAAGCGAAATCAAGCTCCTACCTCCGTAACATTGCCCTTTCTCATCCCAGTCGTGCTCTCCGACCACCTCCCCTTGTTCCACCCCACCTTTCCTACACCACCTCCACCCCTGCTGGGCGGAAGTTCGCCCCATCTTCTCACCCACTCTCTCTCATCAAGCCGGCGCTTCCTACTACCACCACCTCTGGCTTCGGCCTCGCCCGCCTCCACCCATTCCATATCCCATATCGAGTAGCTCATGCCGTCATGGATAGTGTTCCAACTGCGAGACTTTAACGCATTTCGCACCGACCCGGTATACTTTTGCAGCGTCGGCAGGATGAGGAGGTTGACAATAAGATCCTTCCCCGGTTGGATGGCAGGTCCTTCACCCACTACATGCGCCCCCTTGCCCTTCTTCTTGACCAGCGATGGGTTTGTTGAAGGCATGTTTGTGATTTCTCCCCGGCTGGTAGTCTTCCTGCACCTAGTCTCTGCCACAAGATCGGGGGTCACCCCCTCCGGAAGCACTCCGGGGACCTTGCCAAGATGCACCAATACCCCCAGGACATCAGAATCATCCGTATACACTTCCGTACCCCACACACATCTCCGCTTGTGCACATCTCTTCTCTGCTCCACACTGAGGAACCTGCGTGGGATTCGAACCTGAAAGATGCAATTCTCCCTGCCTTCGAATCGCGGTAGCAACGGCTGCGTTATCGAGTATCCTTGTTTCGGAGTCGGCGTGGGTTGATATATCGTTGAACCGAGATACTGCCTTGGTTTTGAAGCCAGGCTGGCCAATACCTTGGACGAATCTATGAGCAGACTCGTCTTGACCCTTTGTGGGGGAAGGGCCGGTGAAACAGCAGCAGGGTGGTGATGATGGACAGTCACTTGGTGAACAGGGTGCGAGTGAGGAATGGACATGCTGTTGGGTGACTTGGATCGCGCCACAACCCTTGCCGGTGGGATCTCGAGGTTTGGCCCTGCTGGCTCATCATCTACCTTATGGTGGTGGCGATGGTAATGGGCAACGCTAGGTTTCCCTCTCCGTTAGCACTATGATGTAGAATAACAATAGACACAAGTGGATACATACTGCGGCGGGTGGTGATGGTGCTTTTTCTTCTTTTCCGTCTTCCCAACTTCTTCCTCATCCCTCTCCCTTTTGCCCAACGCATTAGAAAGTCTCCCATCTTCCCTATTGATCTCGGGAAAAGCCTTCTGGATGGAATCATCCCAACTCTTGGTCATGTTCGGCATGCCCATGCCAATACTGAAGCTCGAGCTCAGCCGCTTATTGGGGCTCTGACTCCCAGCGCTGGGACCACTCATCCGAGCATTCCCATCCCTCTCCTTTTCTACGCGCCTCCTCCCCCCCTCCTCCCCCACCATATTTGACAACCCACCAGATAAAGCTCTGCTCAACCCTCTCTGTAAGGCATCCTCTGCCCTCGCGGGTTCGTCCCTTACACCCTGCAAATTTTGGCGCCTTGAGTCACGGGCTCCGTCCCCCACAGGTGGAAGGACGGTTGGCAGGCTGGCGGGCATCGCAAATGGGCTGGGGGGCATAGGGGTGGTGTATCCCGTGAACGGCCTAAGATCTTCCCTCCCAGCAGTAGCGGCTGTAGGCAATGGAGCTGGGGTAGGGCCAAGCCCTCCGGCCCCAGCCGTTGACGTTTGGGGAAGAGAGATTGCAGCGGAGTTGGGCATCCCCGACATAGACGAAGGCACCCCGGATATCTCCATATGAGTTTGTGGACCATTGGATGGTATTCTTGATGTAATTGTCAAAGGATACGAAAGATGAGAAGTTGAGGTTTGAGGCTGTTGATGCCCCACCTGCCTGGGTTCGCCATAAAGCGGTCTACCAGCCATAGCTTGAATTCCATTACTCCTTTCATTTCGCTCCCTCTCCCTCTCCCTCTCCCTTTCCCTCTCC
>PYWC01000072.1:762913-850164 GCA_003182015.1 Tuber magnatum | reverse complement strand
TTCCACAATGGAAACAGCAGACTTCGACAGACAGTATTTTTAAAATATACTTGGTTGAACAGTTACTTCTTTGGTATCCTATTACACCCTGTTCAATGCCTCCTTTAGCAAGCCGTACTCGCTTCGTGTTGACCGCGAAGCCATCGGCTCCCATCGTACCGCTACGTGACTAGGGCCTGGCCCGAACACGTTACATGTATGGGTATAGGTTCTGTCTGCCATAGCTCATGTATGCTGGGTCGTTACATCAATCCCCTCTTCTCTATGGTCCGTTCTGGACCGTTAGGGTCGTCTCTTATTTCCACGACTCGATTCCCCCAAGACCCTATGGTCCCTGGGCTAGGACGGATATCTTTGGTGAAAATTCAGAATGGCCTGTAAGCCTGTCCCTTCTAGCATCTCATAGGGCTCCTATCAATTCTGCTCAGCCGCGTAGCCTTCCCATGAAACCAGGTACTGGATGAAGCACGATAGAAACTGCGCCTTCCCTCCTCTGTCCTATCCACTGTCCACAACAGGTTCAATAACGTAACTGGGCTCATTGTCCACAAGTTCCGCGGTAGGGACTTCCTTGACCCTACCTGCTGCCGGATCCTCACGATAGGGTTCAAGCAACGTTACATTGAAAACTGGGTGGATGCTTCATCTAGTGGGCAGTTGGTGTTCGTAGGCTTGGGTACCCACTCGATGTTTGACCACGAAAAGGCCAAACATCCAGTGGTCCAGCTTCTCCATTGGACGCTTTTTGCGCATGTTCTTTCACTTTAACATCACGCGGTCCACTTTCCTTGCCCGCCCAGTGGTCACAAACTCCAAGGTAACCTAGTCCGGTGATAGCAACTCTTTCTGCTCATACCATTTCCGTTGCCTTTCCTGTGCCCGTTGAATCTTTTCTCAAATCTCTTCCCAGGTTCCTTCCCATTCCTTAACCAAGAGCTCACTGCTAGGGTGAATTCCTTGATTATCAGACTCAATACCGGACCAGTTTGTGCGTGGGTTAAATCTATAATTGATCTCAAACAGTGACAACCTGGTGGATTCTGTGGTGGAGGTGTTGTATGCAAACTCCGTAAGGGGTAGTAGCGAAACCCAATCATCTTGTTGGTAGGAACAGTAACCACGCAAGTGCTGTTCCAGTGTCTGATTATCCCTTTCGGTTTGCCCATGAGTCTCAGGGTGGAATGCAGTCGAAACATCTAGGTTCACATACAACCAGTGCATCAGACTCATCCAGAACATGGATGTGAATCGGCCATCTCGGTCAGAGATGATTGACTCCGGGAGCCCATGAAGGCGCCAAACTTCCTTCAGGAATATCAAGGCAAGGTCCTTGATCAGTACCTGAGTGGTCAGGGGTATGGAATTTGCCATTTTCAAGAATCTGTCCACTATGACCCAGATCTTGGTATACTCTTCGGACTCAGGCAGGGCTACAATAAAGTCCATTGAAATCGCTGTCCATGGTCGCATAGGAACATCAATAGGTTCCAGCCGACCAAACGTCTTATGCCTGATGGACTTATTTCTTTGGCACGCATCACATGTCCGCACGTAGTCGGTGATGTGCTCATCTATCTCAGGCCGATAGAAGTTAGCCCTAACCCAGCCAATAGCCTTGTAAGTCCTGCAGTGTCCCGCAATTCCGGAGTCATGTTCTGCCTTCCGGAATGACTGCTTCAGATTGTGACCCTTGGGAACTGTAACGACCCAGCATACATGAGCTATGGCAAACGGAACCTATACCCATACAGGTAGCGAGGAGGAGAACTGATAGGAACCGGCAGGCAAGTAAGTACTCGACCTATGAAGACCCGATGGCCAGGGCTCCGAGAATGAACAGAATTGGCTGGTCAGCGTACTTAGTGACTTATGAAGGGGCAGTTGCTCAGCTAGGCCGGGTAACTGAAGAGAGGTCAGAAAGGTCTATCACCGGCGATGGGATAGGCAGGGTAATAAGGAAAAGTTAACTTGTCCACTGGACAAGGTTACCCTACTCTCGGGATCAGGTTACCCCGCCCAGAGTCCTGAGTTACCCTACCTTTCAATACGAAGTCCCTTGGGGAGTTTGGGAAAATTGACTAGAATGTTTGTCATGCGAAGCCATGCATGATACTGGAATCTGGGGTTCCGGGGGATGCTATTGGGCGAGCTACGTAGCTTCGAGGAAGCTGTAAATTGAAGATATTATTCCTATCATACCCCTCCGGCCCCGCCTTGAGGCGCGGACGTCATGGGCAAACGGTTGTGTAGTTGTGTGCAGTCTAGCAAAGAGGAATCTTTGCAGACATGCTTGCAACACCGTATACGTCGCTGCCGTCCGGTCGACCGTAAGCTGTTCGCAGGATATACAAGGGGGCATAGGGTGGAAGGTGGAGTACCTCCTCCAAGTTGTTCGGAGTAAAACGGACCAAAACTGACGGAGTTAACGGGAGTTAACCGTGGGGGTCCCGAAGGTAGTCCCGGGTGGTGCCGGGACGACTGGGAACGTTTTGCACCTACCACGCCCAAGGATGTCCCCAACGCCATAGGCTCTGAGAGGGAAGTGCAGAGACACTAAAAGCATGATTCCTACCGCAGGTAAGGTGTATCCGAGGTAGTGGTCATGGGTAGCGCCCATTGGATCACTCCTGGACCACCGTACCCTGCGGAAGACACCGGAAGCCCGAGACTCGTAAATAGTAGATAGATAAACCGCTCACGGTAGCTTCCGGCGTCAAGAAGAAATCAACGCGCATGGGAAGGGTGTCATAGATAGTCTAGTTCAGCAAGGGGTCTTGACAGTTAGCCACTGGCAAGTCCCCGATGCGCAGAGGTTTTCACTCCGGCGGGCAGAATGGAAATGCGCCGCAGAAACGATATGCACATATGGTGAACGCCGACTAGAGCGGGTCGACACATACATGCCCGAAGGGGGTGTCAGGAGACGTGTCGGACCGCCCTTAGCGGAGAAGGGTGTGCTCGAATAGTTGGAGTAAACTGATGGGGGAGTTTCTGGCATAAGATAAAACTACCTGAAAGTCAATGCGAGAACTCTCCTACTCCAACAATCAATCCTCTGGAGACCTTAATTGAGTCACGCGTCAGGCTTAAGGATATTAAGTTTTACCGCCTACTTTACTCTTACATCTGTGTGAACTTTGGGCGATAAGTTTGAAGTTGTTTGGTCCGGTCGCAACCTTGGGATCCATCTTCCTAGGGGTGCCCCCGTTACAGGAACGTACCACCTGTTCTTGTACAGGAGTAAGCCCTTTTCCGTAGGGAAATATCGGTTGACCTGTTTGTCAGTGGCAGCCGTTGCCTTCAGGATCCTTAAGTATTCCTGGTCTTCGGTTATCGTTACCTGCCATTGATCCAAAAAGGAAGACTGGAGCCGAAATCCTTGGCACACCTGCAATACTTGTGGTCGCAAGATATTCCGTTCCAGGCTCCCAACCCACGGTCTGGGGCAGAAAAACCACTGTAGCGGATAATCACTCCCCACTTCAGGGCCGCAGTCCCTACGCCGCAACAAAGCATCTGCCATCTCATTCAACCATCCTTCTCGGCAAACCACCTTGAATTTAAATGGTTTCAGGAACTCTGCCCAGCGGTGCTGCCTACTGTTAAGGACCTTGGTACTGTTGAAGTACTCCAAATTCTTATGATCCGTATAGATCACCAATTGGTCCATTACTGAGTGTAGCAGATAATCCTATTCCTTGAATGCCGCCACAATGGCAGTCATTTCCTTATTATGGACACGATAATTAATCTCCGCTGGGTGAAACTTCCTACCATAGTAGGCCACTGGTTGCTATCTCTCATCTTCCCAGAACTGGGAGAGGACGGCTCCTAATCCGAAGTCACTAGCGTCAGTTTCCAGCTGGGTTGGCAGTTCAGGGTCAAAATGTCCTGGGATGGGTTTGGACGTAAACACCTCCTTTAAATGGTTGAAGGCCTGGGCACAAGCAGGCATCCGTTCCCACCAGACATCCTTCTTTGTCAAGCGCATTAGAGGTTTCGCTATTTTGCTGAAACCCTCTATGAACCGACGATAGTAGTTCGCAAAGCCCATAAAGCTTTGAACGTCGATAACGCATGTCAGAGGTGCCCAATCCCTGATTGTTTGCACCTTCTCTGACAGCATCGAGATCACCATGTCAGAGATCTTGTATCCACGGAATTCGACCTACCGCTAGTGGAAACTGGACTTCTTCATGCTTACGCATAATCTGGCTTCCCCCAATTTCTCCATCAGACGTCTCACCATCCCGCTGTGCTCTTCCCTAGTTTCAGAGTATACCAGGATGTCATCCATGTATGCAATGACTCCTTCATCCATCAGGTCCGGGAAGACCTCATTTGTCATGCTCTGAAAGGTTGCCGGGGCGTTACATAACCCAAACGGCATGACCGTGTATTCATACAGTCCATAACTACAGCGGAAGGCCGTCTTCCATTCCTCACCTTCTGGCATCCTCAGAAGGTAGTAGCCGTTCTCCAAGTCCAGCTTAGTGAACACAACTGCTCCTTCTAACCCATCTCGCAGTTCATTCATCAACGGTAGAGGGTACTTGCTCTTAACCGTGATTTTGTTCAGCCCTCGGTAATCTATTACCAGCCTTAACATACCATCTGGTTTCTGCACAAGGAGGATAGGGGCTGCTGTCGAGCAACTGGATCGCTATAGCTTTCCCGTTCGCAGCATGTCCTTGAGATATTCCCGGAGTCCCTTGAGCTCCTTTTCCAATAACGGATAGATAGGCCCAAATGGAGGTTGAGTCCCGGGTTGCAACTCGATCATGTGGTCATACTTCGAGTCCTCCGGTAGTGCCTCAATCCGTTCTTGCCTCAAGATATCTCCATAGTCCTTATACTCGGAGAGTAGCTTAACCGTAATGTTGGCACCTTCCTCATCGGAGAATTGTACAATTCCGAACAGGTACATATTACTAGGATCTTCGGCTAATAATACTTCATCGGTCATGAACACTAACCGCCCCTGCTCTGCTAGTCAATTAGCCTTGCAGAAATCTGAGGGCCAGGTTAGTGGTCCGGTTTTCCAATCTATATCGTGGGAATGGTCCTTCAACCACGATATTGGCAGGTACCCGTCCATCTTGGTATCGCGCATATCCGCGACTTGCAAGCCCATCCCATTACGGTGGTCGCCTATTCGCATCTTCAAGGATTTTGTATAATGCACACCTGATCCAGGAATGTGATTACCGCTTCTGCCGCTTATTGGCACATGTACCTCT
Organism: Tuber magnatum; assembly: GCA_003182015.1. Taxonomy (NCBI): domain Eukaryota; kingdom Fungi; phylum Ascomycota; class Pezizomycetes; order Pezizales; family Tuberaceae; genus Tuber; species Tuber magnatum. Next base: position 844,924 of record PYWC01000072.1, on the reverse strand, counting down.
CGCCGTACACGAGGTGCCTGAGTCCAGTTAACCCATCGGCCACTAAGCACTGGCCCAGTAGCTCTACTATCAAGTAGCAGGAGCGCCTCTGCGCTTACTTGTCTAGCTCCAATCTTCTAGTCTAACTTTACCTGCAGGTGAATAGACTTGGTATGATGAGGCAAGTTGTCACGCTTCTGCCTCTTAGCTTGTCTTGGGGACTTAGTTGTCTTCGCTTAGTCAATCGTTTTAGTCTCTTGCCTTTCAACACAAGAGCGGCCACAACGGGACAGTAAACATTAAGGGATTGGAATTCGTCTTTTATCAATAACTGGGGTGTTTACTATCCCGCCAGCATGATTTCGGGTACTAAACCCTCCTCAGGGAAACTTGAAAATCGTACTATTTATTTGATCAAGTCAAGCCTGAACCAATTCTGCTTGTACTAAACATAATGATTTTCCCCGGGATGGGTAGAAGGCCGCTGTCGGACCGGTTCCAAGCGAAGCAGCCTTGCTTCCGCAATGTCGAGCATCTCCTCTAGCAAGACCTCACCCAGCCTCAATCAAAATATTGTTCTATGACTTGCTCATCCAGCTAAGGATATCCTGAAAGAAATACATATAACTAGAATGAAGGAAATACCCAGAAACGCAACCAAGGAGAGATAGCCCAGCCCACTGCGCATGACCCGCAATAGCTACCTGCCCACACCACCTGGGTGTAGTCAGTATCAGGGTCGTTTATGTGGTAGAAGGGTACTTACCGATCTCCGATGCCACCTCCGTGGCTCATGTCCATCTATCCCTCAAGGGTCTATGGCTACGGGTCAATAAGGTTATACCATAAACAGAATGGGTTGTTACCTTTTCCGAGCCATCAGTATCAACCTCCATGATCTAAGGTGATGCCTAGCCCACTTCAAGTATCATTGACGAGGAAGCCAGAAGGGGCGCTTCAATGCGCTTTAGTCGCTTGTGCGTTCCTGTGGGCTCACTTATCGGGGCTGACCTTTTCAACCCACGGGCCTGTTTGGATGAACTAACGCCTGGGGCCGTCGCGGTACACTTCCTTCAAAAGTGACCTGTTTGACCGCACTTGGTGCACTTGTTGTACTTCCTCCAGCATTCGGTCAAAGTCGATAGGATTTCCTTATGCGCTATTGCATACTCAGAAGTCGCCAGCTTTGCCTGTTTCCCGGCGTTGAAATTAGTCGGTTTGGCAGACCTCTGGTTCTGTCTGCCCAAACCTTTTTCCTTCTTCTTGAACGTGCCGGATGTCAAGGGTCTGTCCTTCTTCTTATCAGCAGGTCGAGACCGGGGGCTGGGTTGATGACGTAGTTACTGAACTCGTTGTTCTCCTCCAGCGTGTGCCCGATCTTGCGGAGAAGATAAGGGTACTCGTTCAGGTCGGTTGGATGGGGCGCCTTAAGTGCCCACGCATTCCGAACGTCTTTTGTGATGCCTGATCAAACCTTGTCTCATACCTGTACTGGATCTGTATAGGTATGCTTATACATGTAGTCAATAATGTAATCCAGATGCTCGTCGATGTGATGTGGCTTTATCATGAGGTCTCGCCACTCGAGAAGGGATCGATCTCGCTCGGCCTGGTCTCCCCCGAAACTTCGTTCCAGCCGTTCTCGGAACCCTTTCCATGTCCGTAAGGGGTTGCTGTCCTTTACAGGAACACCAGTGCGCTTGGTGTCTTCCTTGTTAATGTGCCCATGCAACCCCAAATACCATGGCCGGGCTGAGTCTTCAAGAAGGGGAATCACCAAGTTTACCTTGTCCATATTGGTTAACTTGCAATCTGCAAAGTATTCAAATTTGACATCTACCAAGGTCAAGAAACTCACGAGTTCCGTAACTTTGCCCTTGAATAGAAGGATACCACACAGCTTCCCCGGCTTCTTCTGCCCGTGTTTTGGTGTAGACCTGGAAGCCGAACCAGTACCCCTCAGGGCTCTCGCCAGTCTCTTGGCCCAGCGATCCCACCACCGTTTCTTCTCGTTGCTCCCGTCATCCTTGCGAGCACCAAGGAAGGGTGTTAAGTTCCGGAGAGAATCTCCACCACCATCATTATCCGAGCTCTCATACTCAGAGTCCCCTGGATCTCGCCCCACTCCCGCTGTACCACCTCTGGGTGGGGCATTTCCCTCCCCACTACGTCCGGTATTCCCACCCTAGGGTTCCCGGGGTCTATCGTACCCATCAAACTGTTCCTCCTGGCCATCCTGGTTGCCATCCTCTGGGGGGTTAGCCCCTGATGGTCCTGATGCCGGTGGTGGAACAGGGTGTCACCCCCTCTCTGGAGTTCGGTTAAGCGCCACCTGTGTTATCTGCAGAAATGACTGCAATTCTGGACAACTCAGGGGTTGCATTGGGGGGCCTGCCTGCCTCCATGACCCACAATACCCACATGTCAGTCATACATCTCCTTCCTTTTGCCTTCTTCTGTGCTTCGCCGGGGTCTGTGGTCCCTTCCTATATCCACAGGAGTAGTAATGAATCCACCCCATTCGTGTTTCTTCCGACTTACAGCGCGACAGACAACACCTGTCTTGGCTGTCCAAATCGCCACTTGTAATGGTGGGGAGTGGTGAAGGAAGACTTGGTTTCGAGGGCGCCGCGGGAACGGCCGGTGCCCAAGGATCGGAGTGAGCAAGCGTCCCGGGTCCGAGGATTGTAGTCCCTCGTGACGGAGCCATGGGTGTTCGCTCCTCCTGGCGTCTAACCTGTTCGTAGAACCCAGGTGACGCTGCACGCAGTGGCCTGAAACCTGGGGTAGCCCGTGCTGCTGGGAGGAATCCTGTAGCAGGAAAGGTATAAGGTGTAGGCAACGAGACTGGCAGAGGTGTGGGTCTTGAGGCGGCGATAGGAGGTTTAGGGGTTGCCACTGATGGTGTTACAGGCGGAATGGTAGGAGCCGGGGTCGGATGACGAGTGGGGTCAGGCGTGTACAGGGCTGTAATACCCGTCAGCTTGGATGTCCTTTTTCTTGCTCGACGTCCATCAGTTGGCCCGACTGTGGGGCTGCCCGACCTACTGCGGGCAACTGAGAGGGGGACCAACAGGGAGCCTGTAGATGCTCTGGAGAAGGAGGAGGTATAGCTGTAGCCATCACCTTTCAGGCTTTCCAACATCCGTATACCGATTGGGCTCAGGTACGCCCTCCACTGGTCATCTCTGGCTCTCATGTCCAACTCCATGGTGAAGTTCTCGGGCTTGGTATGGATGAGCGGGAGTGGGGGCGTGGCCTCTAACATCAGTACATCATTCTTGGCATCAATACTATACCCTCCTTCAAAAGCCTTTTCCAAGGCTGCCATCTGAGTTTTCAATGCCTGCTGATCCCTTATCATCCTCAGGTAAGCCTCTTGCTGCACCATCATCTATTCCACTGCTGCTGCAATGATCTGTGTTTGGAACACCTGCTGCGGCTGTGTGTTCCAGTTCTTCAGTTCCTGCTGCACTTCCTCAATCAACTTGGATACCTCCTGGACGATATAAGGTTCCACGAATTCGCGGGAGAACTCGCTAAAGGGAACACCGTGCGGCGGGGGAGGGAGTACGTTGTGGACAAGGGTAGGGTCTTAGAAAAATGAGAGCACTGTGGCGCAAGGGTCTCTGGTCAGGAGATCAAGACATTCAATGGGTAACTGAATAGGGGCGGCCTCCAAGAGCACCTGATGGCAGTCCCAGTGTATACCGCGAACAATGGCAAAAACCAATGCAGGAAACGTGTTGGCGGTGTTCTCGTCAAGGTCAAGGTCTGAATCCGAGCTGGATTCCATCCTGGTTCGAAGTTTGGTACTAGCCATTGGGCTTTCCACCCTGGGCTACTTGTTCTAGACAAGGTTACCAGTATTCACAGAAGGTCAGTGCCGAAGGTCAGAAACAATTAATCAGGAGAGCAGTTAAGCGAGGAGCTCGCTTAATGATATACTGTAATGGGGGCACCCGTAGGAAGATGGATCCCAAGATTGTGACCACACTGAACAACTTCAAACTTATCACCAAAAGTTCACCCCGGTGTAAGAGTAAAGTAAATGGTAAAACTTAATATCGTTAAGCCTGACGCTTCACTCAATTAAGGTCTCGAGAGGATTGATTGTTGGAGTAGGAGAGTTCTCGCAAAGACGTTCAGGTAGTTTTATCTTATGCCAGAAACTCCCCCATCAGTTTACTCCAACCATTCAAGCACACCCTTCTCTGCTAAGGGCGGTCCTCCAGGTCTCCTGACACACCCTTCGGGCATGCATGTGTGGACACACTCTAGTCGGCGTTCATCTTATATAGTTATCGTTTCTGCAGTGCATTTCCATTTTGCCCACCGGAGTGAAAACTTCTGTGCAATGGCATCTTGCCAGTGGCTAACAGTCCAGAGGCCACATGAACTAGACTATCTATGACACTCTTCCCATGTGCATTGATTTCTACTTGGCCCCGGAAGCTATCGTGAGTGTTTTATCTATCTACTATTTACAGTTCCTGGACTTCCAGTGTCTTCTGCAGGACAGAGTGGTCCGGGCGTGATCCAATGGGCACTACCCATGACCACTACCTCGGATACACCCCACCTGTGGTAGGAATCATGCTTTACGTGTCTCTGGACTTCCCTTTCAGAGCCTGCGATGTTAGGGACGCTTTTGGGCTTGGTAGCTGTAAAACTCTCCCAGTCACCACGGTACCGCCTGGGACCACCTTCGGGACCCCCACGGTTAACACCCATTAACTGCGTCAGTTTTGGTCCATTTTACTCTGAATAACCTGGAGGAGGTACTCCACCTTCTATCCTATGCCTCCTTGTATATCCCGCGAACAGCTTATGGTCGACTGGACGGCAGCAACGTATACGGTATTGCAGGCAGGTCGCCAAAGATTCCACTTTGCTAGACTGCACACAACTACGTGACCATTTGTCCATGACGTCCGGGCCTCAAGGCGGGGCCGGAGGGGTATGATAGGAATAATGTCTCCAATTTGCAGCCTCTACGGAGCTGCATAGCTCGCCCAATAGCATCTCCCGGAAACCCCAGATTCTGGCATTATGCATGGTTTCACATGACAAACATTCCGGTCGTTTTTCCCGAACTCCCTGAGGGACTTCGTATTGAAAGGTAGGGGAACTCAGGACCTTCGGCAGGGTGACCTGATCCTGGGGTAGGGTAACCTGTCCAGTGGACAAGATAACTTTTCCCTGTTACCATTTCTTTTCCGTCGCTGGAGATAGACACTTCTGACCTTTCCCCAGTTACCCTGCCTAGCTGGGCAACTGCCCCTTCAGAGGTCCCTAAGTACGCTGACACTGCTCGCGGATGTATCCAGGTTCCTAAGTCCCTGACCAGCCAATTCTGTTCATCCTCGGAGCCCGGGCCATCGGGTCTCCGCAGGTCAAGTACTTACTTGTCTGCTGGTTCCTATCGGTTCACCTCCTGGCTACCTGTATGGGTATAGGTTCCGTCTGCCATAGCTCATGTATGCTGGGTCATTACACTCACTTATCTCCTCTATGACTAATGATATAGTCTCTTTCAAAGTATCTAGAAATAGCTTTTGAAATATAGCAAGTATCCAACGATATCACAAAACAAAACATAAAACATTCAAAGTAGTAACTGATACCTTTGAAACAAGTATCAAATGATCCTACAAAACACAACATAAAATATAACCTAGTACCAATACCAGTTTTATTCTCTAAATCAAAACAAATGTTTAACCAAAACTAAACCAATAATATGGAAAATCAAAATTCTCCACAAAATCCCCCTCACCCTACCCTTCCTTCTCATGGAAACCATTACCCAATTTGTAATTAGACTATAAACAAGAAGTGTAAAATATAACTTCAACAAAGAAACCACTTCCATACCAGGACATAGTACAGTTGTCCTGCACTCTAACATTGTCCTCACAAACCACTTGGACCATCCTAGTTTCCTCACAATAAGAACATGTAACGGGGGCACCCCTAGGAAGATGGATCCCAAGGTTGCGACCGCACCAAACAACTTCAAACTTATCGCCAAAAGTTCACACAGATATAAGAGTAAAGTAGACGGTAAAACTTAATATCGTTAAGCCTGACGCTTCACTCAATTAAGGTCTCGAGAGGATTGATTGTTGGAGTAGGAGAGTTCTCGCATAGACTTTCAGGTAGTTTTATCTTATGCCAGAAACTCCCCCATCAGTTTACTCCAACTATTCGAGCACACCCTTCTCCGCTAAGGGCGGTCCGACACGTCTCCTGACACCCCCTTCGGGCATGTATGTGTCGACCCGCTCTAGTCGGCGTTCACCATATGTGCATATCGTTTCTGCGGCGCATTTCCATTCTGCCCGCCGGAGTGAAAACCTCTGCGCATCGGGGACTTGCCAGTGGCTAACTGTCAAGACCCCTTGCTGAACTAGACTATCTATGACACCCTTCCCATGCGCGTTGATTTCTTCTTGACGCCGGAAGCTACCGTGAGCGGTTTATCTATCTACTATTTACGAGTCTCGGGCTTCCGGTGTCTTCCGCAGGGTACGGTGGTCCAGGAGTGATCCAATGGGCGCTACCCATGACCACTACCTCGGATACACCTTACCTGCGGTAGGAATCATGCTTTTAGTGTCTCTGCACTTCCCTCTCAGAGCCTATGGCGTTGGGGACATCCTTGGGCGTGGTAGGTGCAAAACGTTCCCAGTCGTCCCGGCACCACCCGGGACTACCTTCGGGACCCCCACGGTTAACTCCCGTTAACTCCGTCAGTTTTGGTCCGTTTTACTCCGAACAACTTGGAGGAGGTACTCCACCTTCCACCCTATGCCCCCTTATATATCCTGCGAACAGCTTACGGTCGACCGGACGGCAGCAACGTATACGGTGTTGCAAGCAGGTCTCCAAAGATCCTCCTTTGCTAGACTGCACACAACTACGCAACCGTTTGCCCATGACGTCCGGGCCTCAAGGCGGGGCCGGAGGGGCATGATAGGAATAATGTCTTCAATTTACAGCTTCTTCGTAGCTGCGTAGCTCGCCCAATAGCATCTCCCGGAACCCCAGATTCCAGTATTATGCATGGCTTCGTGTGACAAACATTCCAGTCATTTTTCCCAAACTCCCCGAGGGACTTCGTATTGGCAGGTAGGGTAACTCAGGTCCTTGAACAGGGTAATCCAAGCCTCAAGGCAGGGTAACCCTGTTCTGAGGGTAGGGTAATCTTGTCCGGTGGACAAGTGGATTTTCTCCTGTTACCCTATCTATCCCACTTCCGGGGATAGACACACTCGGCCTTTCTCTAGTTACCCAGCCTAGCTGTGTATTGGCCCTTCATAGGTCCCTAAGTACGCTGACACCAATCTTGGGTGTAGCCATGTACCTAAATACTTGTCCACTAAGTCTGCTCATCGCGGAGCCCGGGCTATCGGGTCTCCATAGGTCAAGTACTCACTTGCCTGCCGGTTCCTACCAGTTCACCTCCGGGCTACCTGTATGGGTGTAGGTTCCGGCTGCCATAGCTCACGTATGCTGGGTCGTTACAGAACATCAGATTATGGAAAAATATTCCGTAGATGGGATAGTACTACGGTTCACTAAATGTCCCACAAGCTGATCATACTACCTCACATGAAGTCTATTAGCAAAAGAAAATAGCACATCTAGTACCCTGGTATTGCATCCCGTTATACATGATGTCAGGTCTGCATCCCCTACACCCTGTGCATTCTGACATCAGTTGCCACAACCCTGTATACTATGGTGATCTAGCACTAGATCCGGTGCATCCAGTATATTCTGACATTGGATGCAATGCCTGCTGACATGAGGGTATGCTAGAGCTACTTCTCTACATTCCCCTAGATCTGAATATGACATCGAATCTCACCTAAACCCAGTCCACATGCCATGTATCTGAATCCATTATTAGGAGATTCTTGTCCCGAGCCAAACCTGGTCCCTTTAAGGCATGCTACATGCCCCTGGTTTCAATTGACTATCTAAGCTGATTCTATTTTCGGCCCTTCATGCACAAGAAAGCCAAAAGGGACTTACATTGTAACAGGTACAGGTTACTAGGTTGTGTTTTATGTTTAGTTTCATAGTATCAGTTGATACTTGTATTGTTTCTTGTGCTATCTGTTGATACACAAAATGTTTTATGTTTAGTTTCACAGTATCGTTTGATACTTGTATTGTTTCATGTGCAATCAGTTGATACACAGAAGATTTTAGAATATCGCTCATACTGGAGATAAGCGATATGCTGTATTTAAAGACCGCTGATTTCCGCGATGAAAACAGCAGACTTCCACTAACAGTATTCTAAATATACTTGATTAAATAGTTACTTCTTTGATCTCCTATTACACCCTCTCAAAGTCTCCTTTAGTAAGCAGCACTCGCTTCTTGTTAACCAAGAAGCCATCTGCTCCTATTGTACCACTCCGCGACTAGGGCTCGGCCTGAACACATTACACTTTTTTTATTTTGAGCAAGTGGTTAGAAACCTGTTAGGACCAGGCCTGATCAACCTATGAAGCATCCAACCCAAAGCTGGCAGTGGGGAGTGGCAGAACCTAGAAAGGTTCGGCTCCGCCAACTCAACATCATTGGGTTATTAGAGACTCGAAGTGGGAAACAGGTCCAACGGGAACGGCTTACCAAAAGAAGGCAACCCAAGAAACCAAAAGGGCCAAAGACTGACTTTGCAATTAACAAAGCAGAAAGACAATTAGCTCGAGATTTGGCTACGCAGACCTTTAGTGAATCAACCGATGAGTTAGCAAAGGCAACAACAAGCTTCTCTTGACTTTTCCGCTCAAGTGCCAGCAAAGGAAAGGCACCGGCATAACCACCAAAAGAAGAAAGCCCACCTGTCTACACTCTGAAGGAGGAAGACGGCAATGAAAAAGCACCAGAACCATTGGCAGCAGCAGAATCACCAGAAGAATTACCGGACGACTTATCAGATAACTCATCAGACAACAGTTCCAGTAGCGAAAAGTCCAAACACAGTATGTCTCAAGAAGAATCTGCCATGCTGCCCAGCCGGAAGGCCAGGCGAACAGGGCCTAAAGTCAAACTTCCCTTCCTTCCACCTTCTCAGGTGAAAAAGAAGACCTAAAACCAGAGGCATTTGACCGGTAGGTGATAACCACATCCCAATACCTCGCACTGCATGACGTGGACAAAACAAGGAAAGGAGGTGGAGCATACTTCAGAATTTCCTTTACCGGAAAGGCAGAAAAAGCATATCACCAAGCGATGAACGACTATGATAGCAAAGACAAAATATGAGGAATGACTCTGATAAGATACCTGGGGGACAGATTCCAGTCCTCATGAAATACGGAAGAACTGTATAAGAAGTTTAAGGAAATCCAACAAGTATGAAATGGAAAGACAGACAGAATGACATTGGTAGCAACAGAACCCTTAATGTACCAAGGACAATTGCCCAACAGAACAGTGTCCTAGTACACACTGCGGCAGAGGCTGTATGAAGCAATGCAGCTCAGACTATGGCAAGAGGTAGAATCTATAGAAGAAGAAGTTGACTCCTTTGACAAAATTGTCAAAAGAGCTCAACACAAGGATGGCATCCTTTATGAGACAAGGGTTTACTGAATCCACATGGCCCAGCAGCCAAGCAGTAAAGGATTGTCCCATGCGATAATGCAAGAAAGAAACAACCAGACTACAAAGGTTCGAAGGATAAGACAGATAAGAAGCAGAAAAGGTACATGGAAGGTACACGTTTCGAATGCAGGAAAGGAGGGCAGTATGCAAAGGACTACTATAACAAAAAGGGAAAGGGAAAGGCAGCAAAATAAGATGCTACTACAAGTCACACGCAAGCAACTGAATACGATGAAGTTGAAATCAACTCGGTGGAAATGGAAAGCCTCTGAACGCAATCAACACTTGGAATTAAGCCCTGGGGTGCACTAGAAGGAACAATTCACATAGAAGGCCATCCAGCAAAGGTACTGTTAGACACAGGAACAATCGGTTGTAACATAATTAGCACTACCTTTATCTCTACACATGGCATACCCAAGGAACCCCTACCTCAACCAACAATGGGCAACATGGCCATGAAAGGTTGCCACTCCTCAAGCTACAAGAAGTTTGGACTGACTATAGGAATTGGGAAAAACAAATAGATGAATGGGAGATATTAGTAGGAAACTTGTTGAAATATGACGCCCTAATTGGAATGCCATTCCTAAAAAGATACAATGCACTTACCAGGCATGGCGACACAGCACTGGAGTTTCCTAATTACATACTGTGAGTACTATGCAAACCAACAAGGGGGGAATTCCGAGCCGCTGTTTTAGATGCCATCTCAGCAACATTATGGGAGGAATACAGGAATGTATTCCCAGGCAAGGTCCCAGAAACGCTACCCCCTGCGCACAAGAGTAACAACCACATTCGGCTAAAGCATCCAACCGACCTAAAAAACCAACCCACATGCTCAATTCCGGAAGCATACAAGGAGAAGCTCATGAATTGGATAAAGGAAAAATTAGGAGCCGGAATAAGCTCTAACGACCCAGCATACATGAGCTATGGAAAACGGAACCTATACCCATACAAGTAGCCAGGAGGTGAACTAGTAGGAACCAGTAGGCAAGTAAGTACTTGACCTACGGAGACCCAATGGCCCGGGCTCCGATAATGAACGGAATTGGCTGGTCAGGGACTTAGGTACCTGGATACACCCGGGAGTGGTGTCAGCGTACTTAGGGACCTCTGAAGGGGCAGTTACTCAGCTAGGCAGGGTAACTGAAGAAAGGTCAAAAGGGTCTAACTCCAGCGACGGGATAGACAGGGTAACAGGGAAAAGTTGTCTTGTCCACCGAACAGGTTACCCTACCCTCAGGATCAGGTTACCCTGCCATGGGGCGGGATTACCCTGCCCAAAGTTCTGAGTTACCCTACCTTCCAATACGAAGTCCCTCCAGGAGTTCAGGAAAAATGACTGGAATGTTTGTCACACGAAGCCATGCATAAGACTGGAATCTGGAGGCCCGGAGGATGCTATTGGGTGAGCTACGTAGCTTCGATGAAGCTGTAAATTGGAGAGATTATTCCTATCATACCACTCCGGCCTCGCCTTGAGGCCCGGACATCATGGGCAAACGGTTGCGTAGTTGTGTGCAGTCTAGCAAAGTGGAATCTTTGTAGACCGGCTTGCAACACCGTATATGTCGCTGCTGTCCAGTCGACAGTAAGCTGTTCGCAGGATATATAAGGGGGCATAGGGTGGAAGGTGAAGTACCTCCTCCAAGTTCGCCAGAGTAAAACGGACCAAAGCTGACACAGTTAACAGGTGTTAACCGTGTGGGTCCCGAAGATAGTCCCGGGTGGTACCGGGGCGACCGGGAGAGTTTTACACCCACCAAGCCCGAAAGTGTCCCCAACGCCATAGGCTCTGAAAGGGAAGTGCAAAGACACCAAAAGCATGATTGCTACTACAGGTGGGGTGCATCCGAGGTAGTAGTCATGGGTAGCGCCCATTGGATCACTCCCGGACTACTGTGTCCTGCGGGAGACACCAGGAGTCCATGAACCGTAAATGGTAGATAGATAAAACGCTTACGGAAGCTTCTGGGGCCAAGTAGAAATCAATGCACATGGGAAGGGTGTCATAGATAGTCTGGTTTATGCGACGCCTTGACTGTTAGCCACTGGCAAGACGCCGATGCGCAGAAGTTTTTACTCTGGCGGGCAAAATGGAAATGCGCCGCAGAAACGATAACCGCATCAGGTGAACGCCGACTAGAGTGTGTCGAGACATACATGCCTGAAGGGTGTGTTAGGAGACATGTCAGACTACCCTTAGCGGAGAAGGGTGTGCCTGAATGGTTGGAGTAAACTGATGGGGGAGTTTCTGGCATAACATAAAACTACCTGAAGGTCTATGCGAGAACTCTCCTACTCCAACAATCAATCCTCTCGAGACCTTAATTGAGTGAAGCGTCAGGCTTAATGATATTAAGTTTTGCTTTTTACTTTACTCCTACATCTGTGTGAACCTTTAGGGATAAGTTTAAAGTTGTTCAGTGCGGTCGCAACCTTGGGTTCCATCTTCCTAGGGGTGCCCCCATTACATAATCATACAACAGGAAGTGCCTGGAGCGGTACCTATCTTTGTGCAACCAAGGTCAGAGGGAAGGATCTACCCCCTGGTAGACTTGAAGCTTTGAAACAACAAGACAATTATGGATAGTTTGTCCATCCCCCACCAACAGCAGATCCTAAACCGCCTTGGACGTGTAAAATTTGGTTGTAAGATTGACCAAAGCAACGCATACTTTCAAACACGAGTGAACAAAGACAGTGCTAAGTTCAACTTGTTCAAAACCCCATTTGGCGGGTTTGTCAGCAAGGTGATGCTTCAAGAAGATATGAACGCACCAGCAACCTTTATGCAGATAATGGAAGACCTTCGCAGTGAATATCTACATCGTTTTGTACGGTTATATATTGATCATATTCTTACATTCTCGGACACATCAGAGTAATACAAAAAGCACATACGCCAGGTATGTGACCGACTGGGAGAAGCAAAATTCTTTGCAAGCAAAAAGAAGTCAGTACTCTCCACAGATAAGCTGGAAGTACCAGGACAGATAGTGGACAATAAAGGAATCCATGCCTCCCCCCAAAAGATATCATCCTTTGCATATTGGAAGACACCTCAAAACAACAAAGAATTGCAACGCTTGCTAGGAAAAGTGAATTGTCTGGCCCAGTTCCTCCTACACCATGCTACCCTAACAGCACCATTAACAGATTTAACAGGTAACGCTGAATTCGTATAGACAACCACCCATTAGACCACATTTGAGATGGTCAAGAAGCGAATTGTCAATTACCAAGTCATGCAACCAATAAACATACGAAGCAAGGAACCAATTTGGTTAGTTACAAATGCCTCGGATTTGGGAATAGGAGCATTGGTTCAACAGGGGCCCACATAGGAGATAGCTCACCCAGCCATATTACACAACAGTAAATTCACCAATGCACAGACAAATTATGGAACCACCGATCAACAGGCCTTAGCACTAGTAGAAGTGCTTAACCTGTTCCACAATGTACTAAGGGGAAATATATTCACAATAGTAATGGACGACCAGCCCCTGAGGCATCTACGAACTGCAACGAACCTAAGTAGAAAGTAAGTTAGATGGCTCAGTACTTTTGTAACGTGTTCAGGCCAGCCCCTAGTCATGTAGCGGTACGATAGGAGCGGATGGCTTTGTGGTCAACATGAAGCGAGCACTGCTAGCTAAAGGAGGCTTCGAACAGGTGTAATAGGAGATCAAAGAAGTAACCGTTCAACCAAGTATATTCTAAGAATACTCTGTCTGTCGAAGTCCACTGTTTCCATCGCAGAAATCAGCGGTCTTTAAATACAGCATATCGCTTATCTCCAGTATGAGTAATATTGCAAAACAATGTGTGTATCAACTGATAGCACACGAAACAATACAAGTATCCAACGATACTGTGAAACCAAACATAAAACAATGTATGTATCAAACGATAGCACACGAAACAATATAAGTATCAACTGATACTGTGAAATCAAACATAAAACAATGTGTGTATCGACCGATAGCACATGAAACAATACAAGTATCAACCGATACTGTGAAACCAAACATAAAACAATGTGTGTATCAAACGATAGCACACAAAACAATACAAGTATCAACCGATACTGTGAAACCAAACATAAAACAATATATGTATCAAACGATAGCACACGAAACAATATAAGTATCAACCGATACTGTGAAACCAAACCTAAATCAACCTAGTACCCGTACCGGTTACAGCTTTGGCAAAATACAACAAATAGATAGTGTATGCACCAGGAAGCATGAAGTATTTAGCTCATGCCCTTTGCCAGATATACGAGGGAGGATTAGACTTGAAGCCACTCTATATCTACGATTATACAAAGGAAGCTGACGACATCTCAAACAACACGGTTTACAAGCAAGAATCAAACACCATGGAGCCCAAGCGAGACATCTCCCCTACTTCCCCTTCTTACTCATACACTAAGTATCCCAATGAGGCCCCTGTACCCCCTGATAGCCCCCACTCAATCACTGCAGGAAATTATTAGGGTAACAAGTGCACCTTGCGGAGCATGCCACCCGAGGAACTCCAACATAGCAAACTCCACTATTCACACTATTACGTGAATCATTGCCCACATTACCAAACTGAGATCAAGTTCACGAATACCCACCACAGGCAGAGGAGAAAGCCCACCCCTCAACCCCCTAGTGAAGGACTGAGTCCTCCAACCACAGAACCTGACCCAAGTCCTCCGGAATCCCCCATGATCAGTGACTGGGAGTGGCAGCAAACGATTGGTGGTAGACCCAATAGTGCTGGAGAATGGCTGTCCACCCTCATTCAGCCGACGCCCTGGTCCTACACAATCCCAACAATGCAGAACCCCGAAGCTCCGGTATTCCGAATGCCAAGGCCAGACAGTCCGCCACTGATTAAATGCGCAGAATGGATGAAAACCTTTAGCAATAAGACAATAGTCTCTGTGATGACCCCAACGATGGATGGATATCAGCACGGGCTATACGATATTTTGGAAGACAATGAGGAGGATGACCAACCCGATGCGACTACAGGAAGCGAGATAGAAGATGACAGGGACACTAGACAAACAGTCAATGAAATCATTGGAACATTCCAAGCAGACATAGTTGCCACATACCGGAAGGAACCGATATGGAAAATGGTCCACAGATACATGGACTCCTAAGAATATTTGTCCTCCTATATGGTCGTAAATAGAATACTATACGCAAAAACACGATATGGGGAGCACTGCCTGTACATTCTGAAAGGCCCTGTATTTGGGAACACTACACTAAGAAGGTACGTCATAGCCGAAATCTACAATAAAGTCCATCACAGTACTGAATGGAACTTACAGTACGCTACCGAGTATCTATTCTGGCCTGAAATACGCAAGGACTTCAGTGCATATGTGGCTCAATACCACACCTGTCAAACAAACAATGACCCTACAAAGTTACCAGAAGAAAGGGTGCAAATGATTGTCCTACTATCTGAGATATTTGAACCGATAGCCATTGACTTTGGGGGACCCTTTCACAATTCATAGAGATATGACATGATCATAGTAGCCATGAATAGGTTCTCGGGATTTCCATGACTCATACTGACAAACAAGGAAGTAATGGCAATATCAACCTGGGAACTGCTACGCAACAGGATTTTTACATCCCACGGTTACCCGACAACAATAGTAAGCGATGCAGACCCAAGATTTGAGTCATATGTGTGAAGACAGTAGTGTCGATCGCTAGGAATTGAACCCATCAAGGCAGCACCAAGACACCATGAGATGAATGGGTAAGTTGAAAGGAAAATTCAGGAACTGAAAATGGCCCTTCGAAATTTAGTCAACGTAAGACAGACCAATAGGTTTGATGCCATACCCAAAATGTCTGGATACTAAAATACTAGATGGTCTGAAACTCTTGGTATATCACTATACCAGGCAGTTTATGGAAAAAATTACCCACTACTCCCCCTGGCGAATTTCAAGAACTCCACAGTACCAGCAGCTGATAAATTGTTAAACAGGCACCAAGCGATCCGGAACACTTTGTTTAATGCTATCAAGCTGGAGCGATTCAGGAGTATGAGAACAGCGGCAAAACGACGTAGACATCACACACCGATCAGGATAGGTAATCAATTATTGGTTTAGGGAAACCTGTTTATAACCGAGTCTAGACAAAGCAAGAAATTGCAACCCTGCTGGACAGAACCATTCAAGATAGTAGGATATGATGACCATATAGAATATTACATAGTGGCAATGGATGGAAGAATGTAGCGGAACCAAGAAGTGACCTTCCACGTATCAATGGTGAAGAGGTACCTCCCTAATGACGATATCGTATTCCCTGGAAGAAGCCAGGCAAAGCCACCACCAATTGTGGTTAACAAAGAACCGGAGTGGAAAGTGGACAATATACAAGACCATAGAAGGTGGTATGATTGCAACCAGTTCCTAGTGAAGTAGGTGGGATACCCGGAAACAGAGAACAGCTGGGAACCCCTCAAGGGATTGAAAAACACGATGGAATTACTAAACAAATGGTGGGCAGATAACAAACCGGAAGATGAGCTACCCCTGCAATAAACTATATGATGGTGGCATAAAGCCCAACTCTGCCAGAAATCCAACACCTCCACCCTGATACCAATGAAGGAATACAAGACGGTTTCTGGTCAGCCCATTTTGAAAGCGATTTCGAAAGCAGTGAAGATGGGAATCAGGTAATGGAAGATGAAGCTGCATACCTGGCATGGCTAGCCAAAGCTGAGTACTGGAAATAACAAAGGAAGGAAACAAATACCATCCAACAGCCTTACGATGTCAAACTATGAGCAAGTGCCTTGGAGACTGTGCTATCAGCTAATGGGACTATTGTTGAACCATAATATTATCCCTAGACAATACCTTACACAATAATTGTTTATACATATTTACAATGAATGTCTGGTAATAACAACTGAATAAACAGCACAGATGTGGGGAGAAATACTATCAGATGTATTCCACTTTGGTAGTAGGTGCTATCTGAGTACAGTAAAATGTGATATGTTTGTGGAAACGGAAGAAAGCAAAATTAAAATACCATACCTGTCCACTGAACACCTAAGCGAGGCTGATACCAAGAATTAGATGCCACACCTTCTCCTGAACACCTAAGCGAGACCGACACCGAGACATAAATACCACCCACCTTTCCACAAGCATATGGAAATATTCACCTCACTCTTCCATAACTGAAAAACACCTTATGCTTCTACAACTGAAAAACTCCTTACTTTTTCACAAAGAAAAAACTGAAGAATTTCAATCTACCAAGAAGTCAACATAAGAGCACGACACCAGATCATTGAACACCTACTATACCATGGAGCTATTCCACTAAGTGCATGCTGGAAGATATTCTACATCGACTACTACGAGGAATGCGGACGGATTGATATCGAGACAGAGGATTGGAAGGACCGGGGGGTCCAAGACTGAATTGATTTACTATGCTACTGGGAATCAGGTGGCTTTGTGTACAAGGTGCCCTGTCAGGAGTGTTTGGAAAGATGGTTAGAGGGTGTGCAATGGATGTTGCTGGACAACTTGAGATTGTTGCAGAATAGTGATAACAATGAGGATGGGTCCTAGCGAGACCAACCAGAAAATAGAGGGTTTACCGACTATTAGGATTTCATTTGGTTACTTTGTTTGGTGGAATTGTTATTTTGTTTTGGGTGTGTAACCAGTACGGGTTACTAGGTTTTGTTTTATGTTTAGTTGCACAGTATCAGGTGATACTTGTATTGTTTCGTGTGCTATCAGTTAATACACACAATGTTTTATGTTCTATTTCACAGTATTGATTGATACTTGTATTGTTTCATATACTATCAGTTGATACACACAATGTTTTATGTTTAGTTTCACAGTATGATTTGATACTTGTATTGTTTCATGTGCTATCAGTTGATACACAGAAGGTTTTGGAATATCACGCATACTGGAGATAAGCGATATGCTGTATTTAAAAACCACTGATTTCCATGATGGAAACAGCAGACTTCGACTGACAGTATTCTAAATATACTTGGTTGAATGGTTACTTCTTTGATCTCCTATTACACCCTCTCAATGCCTCCTTTAGTAATCAGCACACACTTCTTGTTGACCAAGAAGCCATCTGCTCCTATTGTACCGCTACATGACTAGGGCTTGGCCCAAACACATTACATACATTCTACTCCAAATCCAAGGAATAGCTATGGCCTACCAGTAGTGCCAGTGGTAGTCACAGTACTAGTACTTTGTTGTGATCTTATCATAGCTCCACCAGTACTGATACACAGCAACTTGACAACCTGCTCCTAAACACCTATCCACCAGACAACTACCCTATACACATAACTTCTACTAACACTAACTGGTTTTTCTATTCTCTTATTAAATTCTGCAAGCTATGCAAATTCACTTGATGTGACACTGGCTTGCTATTTGGTCTCCTTGCGTTCTACCAACTTTGATACCAGATCCCTCAATGGTTCTTTGGCTGCAGCCCTTCAGACTTTGCAGCAAAGATCCACTAGATGCCAGAGTTCCAACGGACTAAAGAACGGCCACTCGCAATCAATATTGGTGGAGCTACAGCTTGTTATGAAAGTGGTCATTCATAGCAAGATTTTGACTATGTACTTACCTTGATGACAGGTTCCTCGTGCATCCTTTGGCTATAGCCCTCGATACTTTGTACCATAGATCTACTCGATGCCAGCTTTCCAACGGACTATAGGATGTCCACTCACAATCAATATTGGTAGAGCTATAGTCTGTTATGAAAGTCATCTTTCATAGCAAAGTTTTAGTTAGGTTCTGACTATATACTAGGTTTGATGCCAGATTCCTTGAGCATCCTTTAGCTGTAGCCAGCCACACTTCACAGCATAGATCCACTCAATGCCAGTTTTCCAATGGACTAAAGGACATCTACTCGTGATCAATATTGGTGGAGCTACAGCTTGTTATAAAGGTGGTCTTTCCTGGTGAGGTTCTGACTATGTACTGACTTTGATGGCAGGTGCCTCAGGCATCCTTTGGCTGCAGTACTCAATGCCTTGCGACATAGATCTACTCGATACCAGCTTTCCAATGGACTAAAGGATGTCTACTTGCGATCAACATTGGTGGAGCTACAGTCTGTTATAAAGGTCATCTTCCCTGGCAAGGGTCTGATAAGGTTCTGACTATGTATTGACTTTCGTGCCAGATTCCTCAGGTGTCCCTTGGCTGTAGCCCTCCACACTTCGTAGCATAGATCTGCTCGATGCCAGCTTTCTAAAGAACTAAAGAGTGCCTACTCGCGATCAATATTGGTAGAGCTACAGCTTGTTATGAAAGTTATCTTTCCCTGTGAGATTCTGGCGGGGTTCTGACTATGTATTGACCTTGACGCCAGATTCCTCAGGTGTCCTTCGACGACAACCTTGTACACTTTGCAGCATAGACCTAATTGATGCCAGCTTTCTAATAAATAAAAGAACGTCTACTCAGGATCAATATTGGTGGAGCTACAGCCTGTTATGAAAGTGGTCTTTTCTGGTGAAGTTCTGGTGAGGTTGTGGTGAGGTTCTGATTATGGACTGACTGTGATACCAGATACCTTGGACATCCTTTGGCTGCAGCCCTCCAGACTTTGCACTATAGATCTACTCGACACCAGCCTTCCAACTAACAAAGGAAAATCTACCCACAATCAATATTGGTAGAGTTATTATCTGTTATGAATATGGTCTTTCCTGGTGAGGTTGTGCTACTGGTTGTCACAATCAGGCTAGAGGAGCACTAGCCAGGTGATGGAAGCGAGGAACAGGTTTCACACATGACCTCATTTACAGGTAATGGGGCTAGGTTAGAGTTTCATGCACATGACCTCATTAGCAGGTCATGGGGCTCGTTTAGGTTTAACTTGGTATTTCGCACATGATATACTATTGACATCATGGGTAGAGTCTTGACTGGCCAGTAAGGCTTACTGGCAAGGCAGATCCACTTATATTTCACACAGGACCTCATTAATGGGTCATGTGGCTCGTTTATGTTTCATGCATAACCTCATTAGTAGGTCATATGGTTTGTTTTATGTTTGTATTTGATTTATGTTTTGCACGTGACCTCGTTTAGAGGTAATAGGATTGTTTTATGTTTTACGCACATGACTCGATTGAGTCATACAAGGTTATGATTGATTCTGCACCTGACCTCGCTTGAGGACCAGGGCAAGGTTAGGGTTTTAGGAAGAGGTCTATATAAAGGCCAGGTTTTCACAGATGGGTTAGCTCTTCACACAACCGTCTACTGTTATTTCCTATCTACTACTTTATGCTCTT
The DNA here is from genome assembly GCA_003182015.1 of Tuber magnatum. Taxonomy (NCBI): domain Eukaryota; kingdom Fungi; phylum Ascomycota; class Pezizomycetes; order Pezizales; family Tuberaceae; genus Tuber; species Tuber magnatum. The sequence goes on along the minus strand of PYWC01000072.1, from coordinate 824,938 downwards.
GACAATACAAAAACCTTCATGGTCCAAACCTCTCTGCTACATGGATCAGATATAGAGCTAAGAACCTATTCGCTATACAGATCAAGTTAGCAATATAAAGACTAATACTCTCAGCCCTGGTGAGAAACTGCATCTTACATGGTAATACTAAGATAGGGTCAGGAGACACGAGGCGCTCTTGAACACAGCACAGCAGAGTTCGGAAACAGAAGAAGGTCATTACCTGTTGCGAGTACTCCGAGTAGTGGGAAACCACAACAATAATGTTCTTTGATCTCTTAAGCATTTGGATGTGAAACTAACAAAGTGTTTTATAAAATTATAGATATATCTGAACATGGTCTTGCCAAGGCAGTAACTGAGTATTGGACTACATGAATGTGCCAGTCAGATGCTGAGCTTCCTGTTTCCTGCATCTATGATGCTCTAATTGAAAGGCATACTAAGAGCAAGATAAGTATCACCACCTCAACTGCTATACGCGGGTTGAAAAGGTTTGGCTTTAAATAGAGAGAAGTTCGAAAAGGAGTTTATATCAATGGGCATGAGAAGCCCAATGTTGTCTTTTATTGCCAGCAGCATTTTCTTCCTAGATAGAAGGAGCTTGAGAAGCGAATGCCCAGATAGCTGCCATCTGGAGCTTTGGATCAAACATTGTTACCACCTGGAGAACGCATGCTGATTCCTTGTACCCATAATGAATGTACTTTCCATTCAAATGATAGTGTACACCATCGCTGAATTTACAAGGATAAGCACCTAATTCGCAAGAAGTCTAAGGGACAAGGTCTGCTGGTTTCTGATATCATTCTTCTATACAACCAGCTAGAAATGCTCTCTTCAATGCCATTACCGACAATCCTCCAATCTCGCAATCTTGAACCAATTCCTGGACTTCATGTCAACCCCAAACAGGCAACAGAATACATGAAAGTTGATAATGGATCTTGGTGGAAAGGGGACAACCTAATCAACTAAGACCTCAATATTGCAATTCCAATCTTTGAAGCTACATCCCCTAATGCGCAGGCACTATTTCCCTTTGACCATGCAACCTCCCACACTACTGGCACACCTGATGCCCTTCGTACATCCTATATGAATATGGATCCTGGTGGAAAACAGCCCACCTTTTCGAGATGGATGGTATTATAAACCAAATAAAGTTACTTTACATATACAAAAGATGAGCTTTGATATAGATGATTGCTCTATTCCAGCAAAGTGGAGAGGTAAGGCAAAAGGTTGTAAGAGGGTTTTGCAGAAATGTGGCCTATAACCAGAAGGTAGATTAAGACATGACTGTAAAAGCAGAAAGAACAAGCACGACAGAAGTCATATTGGTGATTCTTGTTTTGCAAGATGGCTACTGTCAGTACAGCCTGACCTTTTGGAACAAAAGTCACGTTTTCAAGAGGACATTGAAATGAGGGACCATCTTTGTATGTTTTTCCTCAAATTTCACTGTGAACTAAATTGGATTGAGTACAGATGATGAAGAGCAAAGTAGTACACAAGGAAGAACTGCCAATATAATTGGCCTGCATTAGTCAAGATGGTGCCAAAGGCTTTGCAGCAAATTCCTTCACTTCTACTACTCAAATACTGGTGGAAGAGTACTCAAATACTTGAAACATATTATGCTGGATTGAAGTATGGAACTGCACCATTTACTGATTCTGTATATAAAAGTCATCACCGTGTATCTTTAACTGAAGCATCTTGTTAGAAACCTTTTCTTCCTTAAATAAATTTCTTGAATTCTGCTTTATTCACCAATCTATGGTTGCCCGCAGGTGTATTATATTATGGCATGGTTGTCTTGGCAATTCTGGGCTCAATTCCGATCTGTTGCCAAGGACTTCCTGTTTCACCAGAGAACCAGCCTTTAGGCACTTTGCACTGTAGCAGGTTCTATAGATTTCCTTAATATGGGGCAATGTTTGCGTAACCATTGAGGGGTATAAATAGGGATGTATTTTTCCTTCAGTTAAATAGATCACGTAAGTCCGGATTAATCTATCAGTCTTAAAGATATATCTTGTTCACTACATCTACTCCACTACCACAAGTGCAAGTGACTTAGATACAAATATTCTCAGTACGGTATACTCAAAAAGGTTTATGCTCCCCCTTTTCCCAGGCACCTAGAAGATAGTATCAACCTGATTATCTCTTCCCACCCCCGGCTTTCCATAGGTTGGCCCAAGGTCCAGTTCAGCTCCCAGATCTCGCCTCTAACCAAACAAATATTGTAAGAACAGTACACCGTTCCGCACACCTACAGAGACCCCTTACACAGCCGTACAGGCGGGAATAATGTGCGATCACGGCAGATCACTCGGTATCGCCAAGACATGTTGCTGCATAATGCGCAATAAATTCACCGAGCAGAGATAGTGTTTGCGTGTTGCTCTAGTTTGCAGATCCTGCGAAAATATCCCCAGGTGAACCCGAACCTTCGGTATAACCCGCTATGAAATGTAAATTCTTGCGAAAGAAATAAAAAGTAGAGAATACAATCCCCCACCCTAGTTAACCCTCCCTAAACCAGTCCTCCCATTTGTGATAACACTTGTATCATTGCGATTCCTGTGGTCTGAAGAGCCCGATGCCATATTAGCCTTTGTCGGGCGGAAGGGCTCCTGCTAGGCGGAAACATACCTTTAGGTCTTGATAACGCTTCTTGTGTTGTTTCGGGAGTATCCAATACTCAACCAAGGTTAGGGTAAGTCACACAGGTATTATTGATTTCGACAAGGTAGCCAGCTTGCCAATTCTTCAACTTGCTCAATCTTTTCTTCCTGCGACCCTGCAGCAGGGATTCGAATGGGTTCTCCAGCTGAAGAGAGGTAGGATTCATGCTAGGTAGGGTCGGAAAAAGGAACGGTAGCAACAACCGATATTTTCCAACGCCTGAGTCTGGGCGGTGACTCGGTAGGCAGTTCGGAATAAGGAATGTGTATCTTCGATACCAAACCTTGATCGCTATAGGTGCCAAACTCTCTTTGAGGTGTTGCGGAGGAAGATGCTGTAAGCAAGAGCATAATTCTCCTTTGTTGTAGCCCGGTGTGAAGAATGGTAATCATGGAAGGAACCTCATCGCATGATCCGTAGCTAGTACTCGGCGAATCGTCAGTGAAATTACAACAAAATATGGATCTGGGCGAGGACCTACCTGGTTGATAGTCAATCTTGAAGGCCAGGGAGCTAATGGGGACGGGGTCCTTGAAAAACCTGCTCTCCTGCACACTATCCTTACCAGGGAAGGTGTGAGGGGTAGTAAACCTTCTTCCTCTTCTTTCCGTCCATCCGTCCATCAGGACTACCCCACCGGCAGTGCACTGGGGGCTACACCCCCACAGCTACCAAAGGTTGGAAAAGAGAGCGACGGAGTAAGAGAATAACGTCGTGCTCTTCCCGACCCTTAATGCCGCGACAGTATCCACCTAGCCTGCTGCCATCTATCCGTCCAGCCATTTAAAGGTATGGCATCCATGTCTACTTTCCACCTGCCCCTGGGGGGCCAGTGTTTCCACGGGGTTGTGCCGCTTCTTTAACCTTTTCGGGTGTCATAAAAGTATAAAGTATTGCAATTTTCATGGCTTGGGCAGTGGTTACAGCTGGCTATAGCTCAGTGCGGATGTGAACACGAAGCCTCGTGAACCCTAGATCAGAATATATTGAGGTATATAGTATTCGCAGCGCTTCCTTTCCGGACCTGATCATTACCACTGTTCTACCGGACTGGGGGCCGCACCCTCACTAGCCGCCGCCAAAGTGGAGAGAGTGACAAGACGAGAGAATAACGTCGTGCTCTCCCCAATCCCCAATCGCACATTCGTATCAACCTAGCTCGATTTTTTACTCTCTTGAAACCCAATTTTCTCCGGAAACTAAGCCTAGTCTAGCTTTTCCGCTAAGTCCTTCTAAAAGAGGGAAGTATTGTGCAGGATTGTGGACGGGTTGTAGCTCAATGGGGAGGTGTGAAGTGAAGCCAGAACTTGGTAAAGCCTGGACCGGAGTGTATTGAGTGGGATTCGCAATGCCTCCTTTCCGAACACGACCATTACCGGGGAAGGTGTACTGGGTAGGGTACGGTACCTTCCGCCCCATCCTACTGTCCATTCTTAAAGGCTATTCCACTCGCAGTGCGCTGGGAGCCACACACTCACACACTCACGGGCAGCAACCACCCTAAGGAAAGAAAGCCACGAGATGGGAGGCTAACATCGTGCTCTTGGATTCCCAACCACTCCTTTGTATCCATCTATCCTGCTATTTTCTTTCTACCCGGTCTCAGGAGCACATGCGCTCAGCACATTTCCCCTTTCCTTCCTTAGCTTCTGCCTCTAGGGAATGAAGTGTTGCACTTTGCACGGCTTGGACAAGATTCGTAGGGGTTATGTAACTTGAATACCGGTAGTGCAAGTATGAACCTGGAGCTTTGTGGAGTATTGATTTGGGCGTAATGGCTCAGAGTGTTAGGGTGTATCACAGTTTCTGCGCACGGATCTTGTGCTTTGCTGTGTGCATTCGGGGGAGTGGGTAGGGCGAAATCGGATTGGTCACCGGAGAGAGGTGGCCAAGGGTATCGAAAATAATTCGTTGGAGCTCTCAATAGCCATAGCCATGGATAGCGTCGCTGGGGAATAGTAAACGAAACTACCCCACAGCTCCACCTCTAACTGACCCAATCTCTTTTCTCTCCCTCAGCTTTGGAGGCGGAATTGTGTGTTGGTGTTGGCTCAGGTACATTTGCCTTTCTTCTGTCCAGTGAGTGACCTTCTTGCTTGCGTTTCGAAAGGCTACTACAGTGGAGTGGGCGAGGCGTCGAACGGAGGGAAGATGAAGATTGAGAAGGCAAGCTCCCTAGCGGGGTGAATTGGTATTGTGGGGAATAGATTGGCGAGTTATATGGAATCAAAGAGGATGGCGAACTTCGGGGTGTCTAGGGTGTATTCTCTGGCTCTGTTATAAAACCTGGGCAACACCCCATCGAGCGTTTGCGTGGTCCCCACCTTTCCCGTCACCTGCCGTCACTCGCAAAACCGCCTCACAAGTAAAGGAGTCTTAGAAAGAAAAGATAACAAATGCCACCTCCTCATCTGGGAAAAACACGGATTGTGCGTGGAAAATATATCCGCTTGGAGAATCCACGTACCGCCTCTTCCAACTAGTCACGCACATCCCTCTCTCCAGATATGCGAAGCAGGATCGGTGTTGTCTAGAGGCGGGGTGATAACACGGTACATCAGCCAGAATGTGCTTTGAATTTGACATATCCTTGGCCACCTTATTATATAGGTAGTGGGCAAACATGAAACCACGCTTCTTTAGCAAGAGTCTTCATCGACGCTTTGTTTCAAAAAGAGAAAAACACGGCAAAGCTGTAGGCTCGCAAGACTTTTCCTTCCCTGGGCGATTATCTTGTTTGGAAGGGCTTCTGTTGGTGAAGTGTGGGTGAGACCGGTTCGGATTCCATCCCCCTAAATGCGATCGGGAGGCAGAGTAGTGCACCGTCAAAGCATCTCGGAGACGAGGAGGATTTGACTCTCCGCGATTTCTCTTTCTTGACCTGGGAACGTAGCCTTGGGGATTACTCTAGAGAAACAAATCCCCCGAGTAGGACAGTGGTATCCTTGTTCTGGATGACCAGGGTTATCCCTTAACCTCACTGATACCTAAGTATCCGGGTATCCAGCACCCCATGGCCCAGAGATACCCCCAGGGATCTGCGAGAAACCACACCGACGTAGGGAAAGCATATATCCTGCTGACACTCCCTCACTCACTCACTAACTCACTTCTTCCACCACCGCTTTCCACCCTCAGCGCTGCGGGTGAATTTCACTCACTCGGGGGCTTAAGAATGACAACTTGAGCACAAATTTATTCGACCCCATCAACCCGAAAGTGGAGTGTAAGGACTCAAACGCTCCCATGGGAGCTGGAAGAGATGCCAGAGTGGTATCGTGAATTTATGCTTGTATAGTTTCGACAGTCCGGATCATCTCCTTACTCTTCTATTGGGAGAGGCTGCCAGTGGTTGGTCATGAATTGACCTTTCTTTTCTTTCGCAGTGGTGAGAGCCAAGCCGAACGGAGGGGAACAGGTATGAAGGACCGTGTTGGGCGTAATTCGAATTTATTCTTTCTGGTTACCTCGGCTTCCCCTTGAGGGAGGGAGAGGGAGTGGACAGCGTGGGGTAGATTCTTCCTAGCAGATTCGAGACTAGAGATGTTGAAGAGGGGCGGTGTCGTGCGCGACGAGGTGGGAGGGTTTAGGTTGGAAGATTGCTTGTGCGGCCTCCCGGCATCTGGCACTCTTCTCCCTCCATCCCTCCAAAAATCGAGCGACATCCACTTCCAGCAATATGTATACTAGCGATTCCGAGTAATAGTATATCCTCTTGGGGAATCGGTGATCGTTCGTAATAGCTCCCTCTCTATCTCTGGGGTTGCGGGAGGTAGGGAAGACCATTGGTTTTGCCCTGTCAAACTGAATGCGGCACTGAGCCCATAACTTAGCTACGACAAACACTGCCATCGAGCGACGCCCCAAAGAGCCCAATTCAAGGATGTCACTTACTTCTCCCATCTCCTGGTCAGGAGGAGTGGTACATTTCATTTCCAGTGCTCGTCCCGTACTAACTTTGACAAGGTTAATGTGAGCTCAGAGCTCATCTAGTCCATCAGTTTCAGGTTCTTTACAAATACACTGCCGTCACGCTTGGTCACCGTGACCAAGGGGGGGGGAGGTGGAGTCTAGAAGTTCCCCAAAAGGTGATTCGGGCGCACCGCGATCTGTTCCCAATTGCATTTGTTGGATTAGTGGATAGTATTGTGAGGGCGCGGCCGAGGTGGGTATTAGAAGGGTGTCCAGTAATGGGGGAAGATGGGATAGTTTTTTTTTTTGTTTGCTTGGTTCCGATGGATCGTGAGCTGATTTAAGTATAGACGGGCCTGGACTTATGAGCTAGGTGCTGGTGGAATGGGTTTGGGGTGGGCAGGGGGACCAACCTTTTCGTGTTGAGCATTAGCGGCCAGTATGAATCCCGAGAATGGTGTTATCGTGAGAATCACATCCTCTCACTCGTACTGCGGCGTGGCGATACCATCTGAATTTTCGGGAATCCGGGCCAGAATTACTATGCGTTCCCCCCCACTTCCCGGGTTTTGTGTCCCTTGGTGTCCCGAGAAGTATATGCATGGATGTTCGGGGACCCTCATTATGGCAGCGTAGACAAGAACCGGGGCGAAGACAGCTCAGTAACTATTCTATAATCACCCTATTAGCAACTGTACTAGCAGAGCCTGCAGAGAGGGAGGGGGGCGGGGGCACTTACCTTTGTCTTGAAGAAAAACCAAGCGCCGTTCAAACTCTCTTCACTAGAGCTTCAATCTTCTCTATCATACCTCTGAGATCTGCGGTAGATTGTGGCATGTACGAGCCAAGGAGCAAACAAGGCAGGCGAGCAGAACAGGAATGAATCCATTCTGCCCACCAGACCTTTTCCTACCTCCTTGGGGGGTGTAGCCATTACTCACCACCCATCTGGAGTTGCCCTCCCACGCGAAGCACTCGTAAATGATCATCACCGGCCTAGTGAGGTGTTGTTCGTCAGGAACATCCAACTAGGCGTGGAAATGAATCGCTTCCCGCTGGTATGATACAATGCCGTGCCGCGTCTTCCTCGATGAGGTGGCATCCATCAGGATGTAAGTTTAAGAAAGGAAAGTCATGAGAATCGCTGATAACCATATTAATACCAGAAAAGACGTCAATGAGGGAATGGGATGACACTTACTGTACAACGACCCAACGCCTCATAAACTTCCATCCATCTTATCAACTCACATGTGTTCTTTCCTTTTCTGGGCGCTGCGCTAGTAAGACCGGTGGAGAATGATGGTGTGTTAACACCCCATGTCTAGGAGTATAGCGAACGGTATAGAAGCGAGTCTGGCGAGACTTGGGAAAAAGGGAGGGGAGAATGCTTTTTATTTCTTCCCCGTTCTTTCCTGACTATGATTCCGAAGGTAATGCATCGTAAGGGCAGGGCTCAACCCGAAAGGGAAGAGTGAAAGGGCGGGATATGGTGAAATAAAGGACATAGGCCAAAGTGCTGAAGGGGGTACATAACATGTATATATATATATATATAATATTATGAAACGGAGTAATGATGCCAGGAAAAAAATGGAAACGAAGTAGGGATTTGCGAGAAGGATATATACTCGTCAGGGTATAAGTAATTACTCCAGTACGGCAGCGCCTCTACGAGACATTGCGACAGGTAGGAAAACCACTGATAGCACAATCGACGGGAACCTGAGGGATATGACTTGACAAACCTAGCTATGTTATGAGAAGATACAAAAAGAAAAAGGCGCTCATCCAGCCACACTCCTCGCCTCTCCCTCCCTCCAGCTCCCTTCCGCTCATCCTTCCGTCCTCTACGCTAGTCATCCGACACCCCCATACCACATAAAGCGAATCACATACAATAATTAAAACACTATATCCCAGTTCATACAGTTCGGGCACCTATAAACCTCATTCGCTCACTTCCTGGGCCCATGATACGATATTAATAGTCCCAAGCACACTAGAAAAAAAAAGGAATTAAAAATATATTTAAAACCTGTTAATAAGGCCCCCCCCTTCCCTCTCCCTACCCGTCCCCCCACGTTTCCCTTCCGCTCCGCTCCCCTGTCCGGACCTGCCCTGCCCTGCCGTATTCCCGCCCATCATCATCATCGGCCAGCAAATATCTGAAACAGCAGCACACCCACCCACGCACCCATGCGCCAGGTTTTGAGATAAGGAGAGGGAGAGAGAGGGGGTGGGGGGAGCAAACAAGCGAACCAATGAGCGGCAATACGTACTTTTCCGGAAAAGGAAAATACCAACGTCAACTCCAGAGTAAAATAGGAACTACAAACAGAGAACAAACCACCACCCACTCGTAAAGCAAGAGGGGAAGAAAGAGAGAAAGAGAAAAGAAAACGGAAATGTACAGAAGAAGCTGAAGTTTTAAGTCTCGTGAACATCGTGGAAGGGGAAATAATTTTAAGAATCATCGTCCTCAAGTTCGTCCTCATGGACGATTCTAAGGGTTTCCTCAATGAGGAGAAGATCGTGCTCGATCATTTCTGCCCAGTTCTGGATGTCCCCGATTTCCTGCAAAAAGTTAGCAAACTGTGCTAGGAGCTTACGGGAAGGGGTGAGAGCAAACCTTCAATTTGGTTCTAGCTCCATCTGCCATGCCACTCCACTGACGGGTAGTCTTTCCGAGGGCGGCGGTGCGGTTCCTCAAGGCCTTGCTTTGACTCTCAAGAGCATTGGCGTTGGAATGAATGTTGGTTATGCGTTCGCGGAGCTCCATATCAACGGAGGCCCCGAGGGTGTGGAGCTCTTGCGTGAGGGTTTGACGGGCCTCGTCTGTCTCATCCTCGATCGTTAGCATGAGGGATGGATTGGGGGTGAGCTGGCAGAAAGACAACGCACCAGCACGCTTGAATCGGTCCTTCCTGATGAGCGCGTCCTCCTTGATAAGCCTTGAAGCCATTGCAGAGTATTACGTGGTTTGACAGTATAGGATGGAAGGGAGAATGGATCAATAGATAGATAGAAAGCTTGCGTTGGCAGAGAACGTGCGATTGATGATGAGGAAAAAGCGAAAGTAAAAGGCGAAACCCCCAGCTTAGATAAAGGACCGTTCCCTCCTCTGTATCCTCCACCTCCTCCTCCACCACCTCCTCCTCCTCCGTATCCTCCTCCTTCCTTTCCCCCCCCCCCCTTCCCAGCCCTCAATTCCCTTCCCCACCACCCTCCGGGAAGCTAGGTCTCGTTATCACCTCAACCCTCGTCTCGGACCAAACAGAGCACGCCAGCACAGCAATTGCCCGTTCATCCACACCCTCGAATTGGTCGTGGGGGAAAGGAAGGCCAAGTCCACCCGGCAATGCTCCAATGCGACGGAGTCTAGTGGAACGAGCAAGGGGACAATGGGGTGGAAGGTGTGGCAGTGGTGACGATACCAGAAGTATGCGTTGGCAATGGAGCAGGCCAGACGAGCTGGCGATGGACGGTATCTGCAATGGGGATGGTGCCACGGCGATATCACGTATTACGACGGTGGGGGTGGGTGCCTGCAAAGAATGAATGCGTCAACAGGATCAACCTCCATCCCTCGATCGAACTCCTTTCCCACAGGGCAGGCACGACTCCGGGCGATGCAAACCCACGTCACCCAAAGAGTGGGGCAAGGACCCAGCAGCATCATCAGATGGCGGGGGAGAGGGGTGCAAGGACATGGGCAGAGAGGGTAGGGAAGGGTGTACGGTAGCGTGGTGGCATGAATTGATAACTTTTTGGTGATGGAACGGGTGAAGGAAGGGGGCAACGGGGGAAGAAGGAGGGGAGCACAGACAAATGCAGGAAATCCCAGTTGCAGACAGATTTTCGTGGTCGCCTCTGATTCGAGCCAGCTGTGCAACGAAAGAAATTGGTGCGAAGGCTGCAGTTTGAGAGGGAGTGAGTAGTTAAACCCAAGACCCGTTGAACTGTGGCGGTACAAAGGGGAGATGAGCTATGTGGCGGTGCTAGCATCGGAATTTCGCACGGAGATGAGCCTCATCTCATGAACTTCAGATGAGCTCCATCGCGATGTTAGCCATCGATGGAGTTGGGGGGATCCGGAGGTCTATGGGATGTATGATAACGGGCCCGGTGACTGGGTCGGAGGGAGATTACCGGTTCCTGGGAATGTCATCCCCTCATTTGGGTGCGGAAAGAGGTGGTTGTTGGTGCGGAAAATCATTTTTCCGGCACGGGCACAAGTGGGTGGGAGTGAGCTCGATCCTCGTATGATATGCTTGTATGATAGTTTGAATAGACTTGGGATCCGAGATTCTAGAGCGGATACTGCTCTATCGAACCCTCTAAACCATCAACCGGGGATGGAGGGGGAGGATCACAGGGTCATATATAGACTTTCGGGAGATCCTCACACCCATTGATAAAAGTGTTCGTAGTCACACTCAACTCGCTTTCCCTCCTCCGTATATAACATTCCCACCCCCTTTCCACCTGAGACTCCAATTTTGCTATTCTTGCGCACAATGCCCTACTCACTTACTTCCCCCGGCAGCAGCATTTATCAACTGGAACATTTGACCTTTACCCCACCGCCAGCTTACTCAAGTTTGATGCAAGCCTCCAACCTGGCCCCACCTTCCTCTAGAGCAAATAGACACGATACCTCCATGCGCCGTAATGTATGTGTAAAAAAATTAAAAAAGAAAAAGAGAAAAGAAAAAAGGGACGAATAGGACCCCCCGAAACAACAATCTCGATAACTTCTAGTTCAATAAACGTAGCTAAAACCCAAACCTTGAATTACAACCCAATTGAATCCAATAGCTCCCAATGTACAGTCCACCCTACCCCCTCTCCGCGACGACAGCCTCCAACTCTGCGATCCTCTTCTCAATATCTGGCACAGCTCTGAGCTGGATTTCAATCTCTTCCTTCTCATCTTCAAGCCTTAACCTCTTCTCCGCATCCAGCTTGGTAAAAACGTACCCACCCTGGCCATCGAACTGTAGAATATTGGTGTGATATTTCCACAGACTTCTGCGGTGACTGACGGTGATGAGGGTAATTCCTAGGCTCTTTGCGGTCTCGTACATGATGCGCTCAGTGTCCAAGTCTTGAGATGAGGTGCATTCGTCCAGGATGGCACTATGAAGAGTTAGCCTTGCATGGTGCTGGACCAGGGTAAGAGGGGGGTACTATTTGGGCGCATGGTAGAATAATCTTGCCATGGCAACACGCTGTTGGATACCACCGCTCCAGACGTCACGCCATTCCTTCTCGGCTTCCCATCCACCCTCTTTCTCAACCAAATTCTCAATCTCAACGACCCGCAGAATTTCGTACAAAGCCTCGTCCGTCACACCTCGACGGACCTGCTCAAGTCTGCTATCGGGGTAGATAACCTGCTGTCGCAGTGTTCCACGACTAAGGTATGGCCTCTGCGGAATGTAAAATATTTCCTCGCTGGGCGGCTTGCGAACAGTTCCGCCATAGACGGGCCATAGGCCTCCCATAATTCTGAAAAGCGAGGACTTACCGCAGCCATTGGGGCCAGAAATGAGGAGATGCTCGTCAGACTTTACTGTGAACGATAGCTTCTTGAGCAAGACATCACCATTAGGAGAGACAATAGGGACATCGGTAAACTCGATATCCGGACCAGTGGTAACCTTCCCACGTCCGCGGAGCACAGCTGCATTCTCCTCGGCGCCTGCGGAGGAAACGAGTTTCTTCTCGAAATGGCCGTCCCGGATATCTTCCATGACATTTAGAAGAGTAGATACTCGCGAGGTATAACCGGCCAGTTCAGTAATCTCCTTATAAGAGAACATAACTCTTCCAAAGGCATCCGAGGAAGATAACAGCAAGCGACGATTAGTGACGAAGCCTATAGAAATCAGCGAGGTTCAATAATATCGAGCCCCGAGGCCTTCATACTTTCGGTGCGGTCGCCCAACGAACTTCCTCTAGCACCGGGAACCCTGAAGAAGACTGGCACAGAGCAAAGCACAAGCCCCAAAGCTCCCCAGAAGTATTTGATGACAAAGTCTTCCATCATCCCATGATACAGCCGTCTTCGCAAGATGTAATTCACATGCTTGATCAGCGTGAAGTATCCTTTATCCAGCGTGGTCTTCTCGGCATCATGCCCACCGTACAGCGCTACCTCCTCAGAATTATCTATTAATCTCGAATGACTGAACCTGTACTCTCCTTCCAATTTCGCTTCATCCGCAACATATCTTCCAAACGGCGGGGTGAGCACCCTCATAACGTTTGCGGAAACCTGAACGAGTAAAGCCATAGCAAACAGTCCCTCCCCACCAACGTTCCTCGACAACTGGTAATTGTAAATCATCATATCGAGCACTGGCTTCGCCAGGTTGGAGTACAACTCCGCCAGCGAGTTCGAAAATTTCGATACATCGACCGTGATGAGTTGATCCGCGTTCTTTATGCGATCGTCCAGATTTCCCAAAGTGTAGAAAGTCATCTGTGACAAGTACTTGGAATGGATGTACTGGGTCAACCTGGTCCGGTACTGCAACGCCAGCTTGCACTGATGATAAGACAGCATCGAATTCGTGAAGGTCGCTGGAACCGCTACCACCATCCACCAGGCAATCCCTAAAAAAAAGTCCTTCCCTCTACCCCGTACCAGAGCGCTAACCAACTTCCCGTCCAATTCGGCAACGTACAAACTTATCAACGTTCTCACGATGAGGAAGAAAGTATGGCTAACCAGCAGCCGAAGCTCTTTACTCCGCACGCCAGGGATAACAATCTTCAACAACTTGAATAGGCTTTGGAAGAACTCGCGGTTGAGTTCTACCTTCTTTCGCTTTGCGCTGGGAGTCTCCCGAGTGGGTTGGGGATGGTCCCCTTGGCGAGCGGCAGCCGCCTTCTGTTCGTTGATGGCATTGCGGACACGATTGACGAGCGCGACAAACAGTGTTAGGTAGACCCCCCGGGAGATTTTTGTCCGGTGTCTTGCGTAGAGGGAGGCGAGGCGTGAGAGGAGATAGGTGGGTGATAGATCGGACTGCAGCAGGAGTTTTGACTGGGCGGCCATGGGCGATTGTCGGCGATGCGAAAGGTATGGGCGGGTGGAATGGGGAGAGGATCACGGAGAGAGAGAGGAACCGAATCAAACCCGCACCACTATATTATGCAGCCGGTGCAGAAGGGGGAAGGGGAGCGTTATTCCTATTACCGGTAGTCCGAAGTCGTGAATCCGGGGTAATAATGTGGTGTTGAATTAGCATGTGATCGAAGCACCAACATGCCAAGATGTCTGCTTACCGAGGGTCATTAGTGACATCACTTACCCTACGGGTAGGTTCCCGGCTGAGCACTGTACAGTACGAGTACGAGTATGATACAGTATGGTACGGTACGAGTGCATCAATAATATCATGACTTGGAAGCCTTACCGGTACTATGATATGATCAGGTGGAAGACTACAAGTACTCGTACAGTACCGGTACCCCAGACTTCTGTCATCATTAGTATTTCTTATGCAGAATACGAGTAGTCTACAGTGCGGTACGGTAATTAAACACAGTTATATCTCGCATCCACTCTCTACAAATAAGTATCATAGTTTGCAGAAGTGTACCGGTAGCACGGTACGGGTATCACTATAACTTTGAATTTCAACCTAAACGCGATTCCCGCTCGCGCACACACACGCGGTAACTTTACATGATCAAAGGGTATGCACTAAGGATACGAAAATGGCCCCTTCCGCCGCGAAATGACAGTAGACCAAACATAGGTGGTAGTAGAAAAAGACGCCTCCACCCAGACCCACAAAGAAAGAAATAAAAACTCCCAATTATCTAGGCATCCGACAAAATGGCGGTCATAAGCCGTCAACTTGATACCACTCGCGCGGTTTTTTCGTTTTTCTCTCACTTGTATTCCCAAAGCATTTTTACCCAACCAAATATGAATGAGGAGAAAACTGAAAAGAGAATAGAGGGGGAAAAAAGGAAAAAAGAGAAAAGAATCAATGAGTAAAGTACATTAGATCCCTAGGGATTTTTTTATTAGTTCACTACTATGGAGGCTACCCCACGACGGTTTTATCGCCATTGAGTCCAAGACTTTCGACAACGGAGACGGCACGTGCTTTTTGAGGGGCAGTTTCAACATCGTCATTAATGGTAATGACTCCATTTGCCTGGGCCCCGGCGACAGGAGGTTTAACCCTCTTGGCAGTTTCGCCGCCCATATTGGCGGAGGTATACTTGGCTCTGAAGGTGGATACGGCGGGGATATTTGCCCTGAATCTACAGAAAGGTCAGCAATGAGCAAATATGATACACTAGAATTTAGCACCAACCTCTCTTCCTGGGTGCCATAGGCGCGGGGGGTAAGCTTGATAACTGTGTGGAGAGGAATTTCCATCCACGGGGATTGGTCTTGAGGCACATTCATGAAATACGCATAAATGCAACGAAGAATTGCTTGGTGAGTAACGACCATAATATCGGAACCTCTCTCCATTTCCATAATGATAGGCTCCAATCTGATGACCACATCACGGTAAGACTCTCCTCCCTGGTAGCGATAATTGTATCTGTGACCGATTTGTTAATAAAGGCCGTGAACTGGTGTCGAGAAATCCTCACTTGTCATCGTCACGAGCACGGAAATCCTCAGGATATTTTTTCTCAATCTCCTCGTAAGTTAACCCATCGCAAACCCCAGCATCCAATTCGTCCAAAGCCTTCCACTGCTTCTTCGGATAGGTCAAGTGTTTGGTTGTCTGGATAGTCCTTTTCATGGTTGACGTCCAGAGGGTGATATCCTTGACCCCAACAGAGGCCTTCACCAGCCCGGGTAGAGCTTCTGCGTAAGACATTCCGCGTGGTGAGAGACCAGCATCACCGCCGAGTTTTCCGAGAACATTGAACTCAGACTCGCCATGCTAAAATAGAAATTAATGACAGATTCAGGTACAAAGAAGGAGCCCACGTACGCGTGATAACCAAATTGAGCGCGGCGTTATGTGTAAGTTCATTGTAAAATAGATGATGCGTGTTTGTAAATAGTTAGACACCTGATTGATGATGACTTGAGAGCTAACATTTATCAACTTGACGTAAGTGAGGTGAGGCTCGTCGATAGTCTCATAAACCTTCTCGTAATTACGAATCCTATCTCTGAAATCCCGGGCCGCGACTTCAGGGTCTTGCCCAATATAGTCCGGAGAGGTAGTCTTGACCTCCAGGATGTTGTTCATGATTAACTCTTCATCATCGCATTTACTCTCTACGAACATGACATCGTAGCCTTTAGACTTGCAACGTTCCTCGATCCAAGCCCTTCGGCTACGGGTTGAGTTGGTAGCATCAAGAATACCGACATGCCCTCCTTCATGTTCGAACCAACGCAACATGTCATTGACAGCAGCCTCTGCGGCAGCGCGACGAAGGCGTTCTCCCTCCACATTCTCAGTGTCAAAGAAATCGGCAGTCGGGTGTGGGGTATCGGCACGACGGTAGGAACCAACATTGAATGACTTGGCATTAACCGAGAGCCACTTCAGGTAACGGACAACTATAGACAATCCGGTTAGCAAGAGGTAATGATTTCAGAAAACCAACCCTTCAATTGAGTTATCGACGCAGTAAATATAAAACAGTGCCAGGGACCGCAGGAGGAGCAGGCGACATCCTCGGTAAAACGGAAGTAGGAAAAACGGAAAAACATCTAGAGTGGCTTAAAAAATTTGATGTGAAGCTGGGAGTAATGAAATTCGCAGGAATTCATCCCAAAGACGCTTAGACTAGCCGAGAAGCTAGCAAATGCGTGCCGAAGCTTAAACCGAAGCCCGCAGTAAACAGGAC
Source organism: Tuber magnatum (assembly GCA_003182015.1). Lineage (NCBI taxonomy): Eukaryota > Fungi > Ascomycota > Pezizomycetes > Pezizales > Tuberaceae > Tuber > Tuber magnatum. The sequence goes on along the minus strand of PYWC01000072.1, from coordinate 808,474 downwards.
GGAAGAATTAGAAGTTGGTTTTTTCACTCACTCTTTTGAGCAATTAAGCTCTTACCCCTAGCTGGTAGTCCTACCATAACTACACAAATCTGAGAGTCCTCTATCTGTTCAAACCCGAAATTAGAAGCCATTCCACCAGCAATAACGTCGTCCCCAGGATGATCCCCCTCCGCATATTTGTCGTGCAGAAGGTGAACAAAAACCATAGGTTCACTTCCGAGGGTAAAGGGCGCCATTTCAAAACAGATTGTGCAGGGGAAGTTGTTTCCGGAGGGGGGAGAGAGCGAGAGAAAAGGGCTAAGGAAAAGAGCAAGAGGGGGCAATAAGAAGGTATAAAAGTAAAATGTTGAAAAATAAGAGGGTTAAAAGAAGCTCCGACAGACAGCCGCAGAGGCCATGAAGTGGGAGATTGAAATGGCTGGTGGTTGTGGATGTCTAGGAGGGTGGGAAGGAGAGAGGGAGACGAGGTGGGCGAGAGAAGCTTTGTGGACGCTTGGGAGCCGAATATTGAGCCGCTTGCTTGCGGTGTTACTGGGCGGACGAGCGAACGACGGGGTGGGGTGGCTGAATTTTCCGGGGAGACTCGACTGTGTGGTAGAGAATGTAATTTTTCCGTGGGAAGACAAATGCAGGGCGACGGGGTTCGGAAGAGATTCAGGAAAAATGACTCCCTGAGATTCCGTAAAGCTAACCCAATGGCCCGTAAACCTGGCAACAAGCTTGCAGACCTAACGGGATCGTGATCGAGGGGCGTAATGTTGCCAAGTGTGATGTCCTCGAGTCCGTGTATTACTATCGTGGATGCTCTGAGCTTCGCGGCTTCGAGGCTGTATACAAGCCGAATGCTTCACCGCCCCAGGGACAAGGAAGGAAGGTTCGATTGAACTCAGCGCACCGGCGTACGATAATTGCGTGTGACCGTCAAGTTCATATCTATATGAAGTCTGGGCGGAAAGGTACGAACGACGAATGACGGCTCTCCAAATTATTGACTCTCTGCGGTAGAATTTCGAACTGAAAAACTGTTCGATATTTTCTTTTTTCTCGAAGAAGTGTTTCTGGCTCCATAATTACCGCTTCTCTCGGCGTGCTGGCAGCGATGAAAATTTCCTTTCTACTCGCGTGGTCCTTTTCTCCTATCCAGCCCCGGTACTGCCCTTGCATGCTGGGGGAGGTAGTTTGCCGAAATCGCCGAATCTCGGGAAGCTTGGCCCCCCCCCCAAATTTCCCACAACCCTGAGCAGACAAAGTTGCGGGGATGTAATAGGAAAGGTATATAACGGATGAATGGTATTGGAACCCGTCACATGAGGGGAACCATACATGCAGGGACGTAGAAAAAGCGCAAAATAAATGAAATGGAGGCAGACATGATGGTATTGGGGAGGGGAAGGGAAGAACTTACATTGGACATACTATACACGGACCGTGGAAAGGTATGCATAATGACAACGAGAGCGGCAGCAAGTTGCGGCGTTTCTGCTATCTGTGGATTGAGTTATTGAGTTATTGACCGGGAATGAGGTGAATTCCAGTATCTCGGGTTTGGGCGGATGGGTGAGAAGGACTGAAGGTGGATTGGATGGGTGAAGGAAGGGAAAGGGCCGATGAGCGGAAGCGAAATGGAACGGAGTAATACTATACTATAATGGCGGCAACACAGGAAGGGAGGACGTAGGTTGTGAGGGCGGGGGTTTAGACGATAGTTTTGGAAAACGGGTTTGGAGAACGGGGTTTGGGAGGTTGAGACGAATGGAGAGAGGTTCGTTTGTCTGAAGGGGAGGGCAGGGAGGATGGATGTCCTGTGCTAGGGCAGTGGAAGAGTTTATCTTGGTGTGGAGGGGAGAGGAAAACGCAATGGGTTGTTTACATAGTAAGGTATGATAGAGCACGATGTGGTGTGACGAAGTCCGTAGCTGCGATCACTGGTGATTGTCGCCACCCCCGGCTCATCAGGAGACGATCGAGTCAGTTGAGCCTCTCTTCGTACAGCACAATCATTGATGAAAGCAAAGTCCCCCTCCCATAGACTACCAGATCAAACCCATGCCCTTCCTTCGCAAGGCTCTGTGATGCGATTGAGAAACTCGCGGTTAATTGCTGCCTGCACCCCCTCGGCAGGTCTCATAGATTCTCTCTCTCTCTCTTTTTGGCTCCAAGCCCGCCCCGCTGCGGGTCCCGCCTTGATTCAACCAACTCCTGCACGTACCGCAGTGAAACCCCACCAAAAATTGCACGATTAACCATCACCCATACACCCCACGTGATCCTTCATCCCATCAATGGCAATCGAGAGAATACAATCTCGCATTCCTTCCTGTTCCTGCAGACAAAAGCCGCAAATACGATAAATGCATTTGTCGAATTTCTTTTTCCCCCTTTCCAATCAAGTCTTACGAGTATTGGGGTCACCATACAAGCAAATCCCGCGCCTGCATTTGGATGGGAGTGCTCTGTACTTGTATTACACTGGCCTCGAGTGCCTGCACCCCCACTATGGTTTTCCAAGTCTGCGTTTTGGTTGATAACTTATGTTTCCTCTAGCGGTCTGTATCGTTCCCTTTTATCTTTCCATCACAGCCATGAGAAGATGGAAGCTATGATTCCACCAATAGCCAAGACGAGCACGGCATTCGCCTTGCCTTTGTGGCCCCCAGAAGCCTTCCGCTCGGAAGCGATGGCCGTTTGCCTAGGAGCCGCCTGTGAAACGGACTTGGGTTAGCCATGGCTGAGAATGTGGTTGGGGATGTGGGGGAAGTAGAAGACATGGAAGTCGGCGTACTCGTGGCAGAAGGAGGTGCAGTAGAGGCTGCTATAGCACCGCAACTGGGTATTTCCCCATTGATTTGTTCCTCTATCCAACCCTAGACCCCTAGCTCCCGAAAGACATTCTGAACAGCATTGCGATGTCTTGCTTCAAACCATTCCACTGCGGCGTCTTTGGAACTAACGCCCGAAACGCACAGCCAATTGCTCCAGCTTCCAGTGCAATGGGTGCTTCCGTTGCAGCGGGGTTCAATATCAAAGTTTTGCTCATAGTACGGGATCCGGACCTGGGCTGACGCAGCGGCGAAGGTTACTGAATCGGTCGACTTCCAATTTACCGAGAAGGAGTTGACCTTGTTGGCTCGGTCGACGTTGGCCGATGCCAATTCTTCGACAAACTGAACACCACCAAAGGCAAGCGTACGCCTTGTAGGGTTGTTTGAGGTTCTGACCTCAGGAACTCCCTGCCCTGGTAGAATAGTCTATTGGCTGATTGCTACTAGCGTTATAAAGAGGGGATATAAGACCCACATTTTGCGTTGGAGAAATCACCAGTAGCGCCAAACACCTTACCAGGTGTCGCTCCGATAACGAATTTGGTGATTCTTGTCGCCACCCCAGAACCAGAGGGACAACTAGAACCAGCCTGAGCCAATAAAGGAAGGACGCTAAGAGCAAAATCAAAATGCAAGGAAGCCATCGCACCTGCAAAGTGCTGTGATAACTCCACAGCTGCTAACAGAAATTCAAAAAATGGAAAGAAAGGAGGAGAAACGGAATCTATCTGAGCGGCCCAGAAAATGTGCGACAGGGTGGGTGTAGGAAAGGATTCGGCAGTCACGACGAGTGAAGACGACAAGTGCGTCTACAGGCATTGTATCTATATATCCATTATAGAAAGTGGGAAAAATGGACGATCGTTTACCAGTCGTTAACATGTACCCATGGGTACCGGTACGGGAACCAGCAGCTCACCAAGAGGCGCAAAGGGACAGGGTACAGTCCAAAGCCCATCAAGCAACAGCAAAGCTGGTACTGGTATTGTACCGCAAAGAGCTAAATTATGGACTTTGTCTTTGCTTCCGTATGTGAAAGCCGGAGTACCGGTGTGCCATATTTAGGATCGTCTTGAACCGCTTCTGCAACGACCGCGAGGCGGATCGCTCTTTGAACTGACCGGCCAGGAAGGGTCACTTTGTGGAGTCCCTTGAATCTGGTTCCCCAAATCTACGGGGACCTCAGCCAGGATGGAGCAAGGTGTCATATCCCAATGTCCAAGATTCCAGAAATCGTGGGGGGTTAACTTAGAGGTGAATAGAAAGAATGTGATAAACTGTGCGACGGTGTATTACAAGTATCCGCCGTAGCGGGTGCCTTCTGTCCTCTCACTTGTATCATACTGTACGGGCCTTCAGTGCCTGAAGGGGTTCAGAAAATCGGCAAAAACACGCTACGATAGCTGAATTGACCTAAGTTACCGGTACACTACCGTAGAGAAGAATGAAAAAGGCGAAACAAAAACACGGGGGAAAGTCCTAATTCGAAATATAGCCCTCCCTCGCCCTAGACAATGCTGCCCGCATAACTTCATCCATACTACCGGTAGACTATCAACTTCGAAAAAGCTCAGAGAGTGCAGAAAACGTTATTCTGCCCGTGTAACCAATCAGACTTGGCAAACCCCCCCNGTCGGGGTTTTCGAGAAGAATGTTGGGGGGGAAACAAAGAACAGAAGAGATGAGGAAATGAAGAAAAGGAAAGGCTTTAAAAAAAACCCCGGCTGAGTGTGTGTGATGCTGTGATGTAGTATTGTACTGGTACTATGATATGATATATGGTGTCGGAAGCGTTGAGGACTATCCCTTGATCCCGCCAAGGCTTTCGTCACGGCGTTGCAGGCCTTGCACGATACGAAACCTGCAGCTGGGCTCGACTCTGTCACCCACGGTAAATGTCCGGGACTTGACGAAAGCTTATTCCTCGAGATCTAATCGGATAATCGGGTCCACCCGTGACTGGCTTCCTTAGCGCTCTCCACACCCTTGTTCGAGTCAACCAGAAGCCGCCCCAAACACCGATTTCGATCATGAACCTTCTCCTTATCCGTCACGGCGAGACGGTCGATAATGTCGCTCATCGACTGTGAGTTTCAACCCACCTCCTCTGTTCCCCTCCTCCATCCACGAGAAAAAGATTCACCTTTTGCCTAACAATATGATTCATACAGTGCAGGAGTGACCGACTCGGCCCTGACGCCCAATGGCTTACTTCAAGCAGCCAGACTAGGAGCCTACCTCACCAGCAAGCGTGGAGAAAACCTCACTCTAACACACATATACTCATCAGACCTCCAACGGGCCGCCAAAACTGCCGGAGCAATTCTGGAGGCTCAGTCCGCTGCCATCGCCAACGGTCAAAAATCCCTAGTCGAGCTCAGCGGGGGGGATGAAGGTAGCGGCGATAATGCCTCATTGGAGCCAGCAGGAGATGTCCTGCAGCTGCCGGATCTCCGGGAAATGAACTTTGGCTCGCAGGAAGGCACCCCATACAGACGGGCTCATTCTTCACTCCCTGATTTCGAGAATGGTAGGGAGACGACCGAGTCCATGGTCGCCCGGGCTAACCGGTTCTTGAACCAACACCTTCTGCCTGCACTCGTGACGGTGCATATGGCCCCTGCTGCGTCGGTCGTAAATGTGGCCATCGCTGTTGTTTCTCACGGTATATTTCTTCAGATTTTGCGCAAGCAGCTTATGAAGCATCTGCGGCACTTGCCAGATTCGAGAAAGGTCAGGTGGAGCAACACAGGGTACTTTCATCTGAAATTTGACCCCCGAACAAAGTGGACGGATAGTCGTGGGTTAGCGTTGTGGCCGTATTCAATTCACGGTATCAATGTTACTACCCACCTGACTGGCATCAAAAAGATTCCTGCCAAAGATGCAGCTGCCGATGGGACGCAGAGAAGGATTGATGAGTTTTTCAAAGCTGGAGAAGGCTCCGCACTCTAGAAGTGTATGTTTAAGTTTTTCTTTATATGTCACGGGGTGCAACACGAAATGATGAAAACACCGTTATTCACACAGACCTGTTCTGAATACCCGCATGTGGATGTTATTTATTGCCAACTGCTGTCTGATCTCCCGTTGTGCCCTCTCTCTATCCGCTTTTTCCCACTTTATTCTCGGGAAGCACTGCTGACGTTAGGCACTCCTCAGATCTCCCGATACTCCTGTCCTTCCACCGAACCTCGCCATCCTCCACCAAGATGGCTTGAATCCAACGAACCGACGTGACACACTTCCTACTCGTATAAATCTTGTTTCCCTGTGAGCTTATCACCCGATGAAAGAATGAAAAATAAGCAATCTCAGCACCCCAAACCCTTTCCCTGCGTCCTCTTGCCCCGCCTTGCCCCATGCTCTCCGTCCCCCGATATCCCAACACCATCCCCCACCAATTAGATTAACCCTCCCCCCCCTTCTCAAAACTCACTCCACATTTCCCCATACATATACGAGACCATGCCATAAATGTACTCCCAAAATCAATCAATCAATCAATCAACCAATATTCGGGAAAAAGTCCACAGAAAAGCGCAATATAGCACACAACCTGCCGTGGGTGTAAACCCCACCCCACCCACAGTCACCCGCTCACCGAATGGGATTGGGAGATCCGGTGGAGGGGGGGGATGCTAGGGACGGGGCATGCAGTAGGGGTTCCTTTTACCAACAGCGGTAGCAGTGAAGGAGGGGATAGGTATCACGCAAGGTGGATCCATAGCAGAGATAACGGCCCAGATATCAAATTTTGTTACTGCGGGGAGGTTCCACGGTGTGTGGAGGCGGGTAGGGTATTTACTACCGGTAGTTTGTTTACCGCCTTGGGGCTTGTTACCATACTCCATTTAGCCACCGGTATATACCGTAGCGGTAGTGAAAGGCTGCGCCGATATCCTGCATCGACATGAAACGTCATTACTGCAGAGTATGTTTGCGTTGGGTCGGGTTGGGCTGGGCCGGGCTGTGATCGTGACGGCACCCGCACTGTAGTCTGGCTGTGTATGCGCTCGGGTACCTTACGGGCCAGAAGCACCGGTATCATAATTATCACAACCTGCCGGAGGTATCATCACAATAATAACAATAATAATAATCATTCTCATAATATTATTATTTATTCTTGGTCACGAGGTATCACTCGATATGTATTATGTAGTCTTGGAAATTGGGAAATTTATCTATCCATGATATCACTCCGCAGCGCACGTCCCGGTACCATAATAATATCTTATAAAAATCCACGATATCATACATGCCAGAAGCGGCCGCACGGAACTAACCGGCCATCATAACAATAACCATGATACCACAACTAAAGGCAACACCACCAACCAGTAATAATAATAATAATAATAATAATAATAATAAACATTAACCATTCTTTTTTTCTTTCTTTCTTTTTCCTTTCTCTTTCTCCCTCTCTCTCTCTTCTTGATTCCTATAGTGTCGAGAGAATTGGTGGTTTTTTTTCTTTTCTTTCTTGCTTAAACTAACTTAATGGTTTAGTGGTATGATAAGGTCCATGCTTTTGTTGTGGTTTTATATCATGTGATGTATGATAGACTTTCATGGCTTTTCTGTTATGGTGTGGTTTTTTTTTTTTTTTTTTCCCCTCTGCGTTTAAGTGTGTGTGATGCTGTGATGTAGTATTGTACTGGTACTATGATATGATATATGGTGTCGGAAGCGTTGAGGACTATCCTGTATCGGCTGATGTGGGGTGATTGAATTTGCCTTCCCTGGTTTTATATCGTGTTACTGGGTGTTTGGTTTGGGATGGCTTTGAATATGGCTGCTGCTTACTGTTACCGCTGCTGCACAAGTACCGTACTGTACTGGTACGGTAACTATCATACTGGGGCCGGTTGCTATTCTGACTCTAGTCTAAACCTGCACGACTTCCTTACCATTTGACACATCTATTTCCGCATCCCATCTCGAAAGAAAAGAAGAAGAAAAAACCCCGTAATCACTCCTCTCTGAAACGATTACTAATCCGTTCTTGTCTCCAATTGTCCTGACTTGAGTTGGCTGTTACCGGTATGATACTGACCGGCCGACTGACTGACTGATCGACCGCACGTGTAACTTATCTACCCACTCGTACGTATCACGGGACGGGAGAATTGGCAACATTGTAAAGCACGACATACATACATACATACATGTCATACACAGACCACCAAACCGCCATTGGTCAGGTTTAACTACATCTTGTCAAACGTGATATTGAAATCATTACCGGCTTTCGTACAAGTCAAGTGAGTTGAGTTGCGATTCTGATAAGACCTAACATAAACTAGCTATGACGACTTAACTCAGGTACTGACCTTTTCGACCCCGATTGATCCTAACGTGGTGTGTCGTTGAACGACTATGACTCTATGATATTTTGTTAACCCTTTTTGGGGTGTAGGGGCCCTTTCATGGGGAGGGGTTTTGAAAAAAAAAAAAAAAAAAAAAGAGCCAGATAATACAGCTATACACCCTTGCAAGTAATGATGGACTGACAAACAGAGTAACGAATGGACAAACAAGTGACAAATGAAGTCTCTCAGAGAGCATAATAAACATTATGGACTTTTTTCTTCTTCTTTTTCTTTCTCTCTCTTCAAAGGAGCACGCCTAGGTCGGGACATGGCTGAAGAGGAACGAAACGCTTTCACCGTTATGCGTCCTTCTGCATGCCTCGGCGAGCTGTATGTCACGCATTAGCGGATACCCTTAGGTGTAATTCGAGCACATCAAGTACTGCGGACGAACCGTGGCAGCGATGTCAATAGTGTCAAGTCGTGGACACCGTTTCTTCTTCTCGCCATGTGGAACGGTATTTGTAACCACCACCCTGCTCAGCCCACTCTTGTTGATGCTATCGATTGCATTCCCTGATAGGATGCCGTGCGTGACGATTGCGACGACTTCCTGGGCGCCGTGCTTCTTGAGCGTTTGCGCAGCCTTCACGAGCGTGCCGCAGGTGTCGGCCATGTCGTCCACGAGAATTGCAATCTTGTTTTGGACGTCGCCAACCAAGACCATTCTGCTCACTTCGTTTGGTCGGGGGCGCTCCTTGTGGATTAGAGCGAAATTTAGATCTAGGCGGTCTGCAATTGCGGTCGCTCTGCCATGCCGTTAGAGCAGGCAAACTCCGGAGATGGCTTAAAAGATGCTCACCTCTTGGCGCCGCCAGCATCCGGAGAAACTATGACGGCATTGCGGTAATCGAAGTTCTCGCGAATGTATTGTAGCATGGAAGGCTCGGCATAAAGACTGCGAAAAGAATCCCGGCGGAAAGAAGAAGAAGAAAAATAGCCTTGTTTCAGTCTTTTTTCCATCCCTAGATGAACCAGGTCGCCAAAACCCGCCTCTCTTCCTCAAAGAAAGTGCAAAGGCGAGTATCATAGGCAGGAGCGGGGAAGAAAGGAGGAAGCCTACTTGTCAACCGGGACATTAAAGAATCCTTGAATCTGACTCGCATGTAGATCCATCGTGATGACGTGATTGCAACCCGCGGTCTGCAACATGTTGGCGATTAATTTTGCCGAAATGGGCGCCCGGGACTTGTCCTTCTTGTCCTGCCTTGCGTACGGGAAGTTTGGTATCACAGCTGTGATGCGCCGGGCACTGGCCGTTTTGCAAGCGTTTATCATGATTAGGAGCTCCATGAGCCCGTCGTTCACCTCGCCCGGGGCTGCGGATTGGATGATGAAGACATCTTCGTCTCTCACGGATTCGCCAATGGTGACGGAAGTTTCTTGGTTCGAGTACTGCACGACCAGAACTTTGGTGAGATCTATTCCAAGTCTGAAAATGGTTAGAAAAATTGCACCCGGGTCCAATCGCTTTGCTGCCATCCGAACCCATTTGTATGGCGCAATCAAGGGTTATATGGGAACAAGGGAGTAGAAATGACACATACCTGTCCGCAACTTTCCGGGCGAGATTAGGATGGCCATTGCCCGTCAAGAGCTTTATAGAGTTGGTAGCCATAATGTCTGACTTGAAACACGAAAATTGGAGTAGCCAGGATGTCGGGGTTTTCGAGAAGAATGTTGGGGGGGAAACAAAGAACAGAAGAGATGAGGAAATGAAGAAAAGGAAAGGCTTTAAAAAAAACCCCGGCTGAAGCTTACCGTATGATGCTAAAAAAAAAAAATTTAAAAATGGAAAAAAGATCAAAATTGAGAAATAGAAGGTACAAGGACAACGAAACCCAATGAAATTAAGGAAAGAAGGAAAAAAAAAGAATCGGATTTTCCCGCCGAAAGGAAAAATAAAAATTGGGCTTAGATGGGTAATTGAGCTACTTGGGTAGGCCTGCCTGATATCGGAATTAATATTCTTACCCAAAAAAAATTTCTTTCTTTTTTTTCTTCTCTCTTCTAGCGCCTTCCTGCTAAAGTGTCAGCCGCTGAAGGGCATATTTTGGTGATGATCGGACATTCTTCAGCCGCCGTTAGGTTGCGGGTACGGTAAACGGNTATTGAGTGTGATTCAAGATGAAAGTGTGAAATTTTTGGTGAGAGTGAAACAAGGGACCAAATATACTTAGAGCATGCTGAAAAAAACTGAGAGGACAAGAGTGAGCTAAGATTATGTAATAATAAAAATTATGCAGACAACGAATGGAGGAATAAGCTATGTGAATCCAAGTATGATACGTGATCAGACTAGGTACCCAGTCTTCATTACTACCTGTTATGGTCGCAAGCGTTTTAATAATTACTTTATAAATTGCCAAGTACCTTACTGTCTTGTTGCTGCACACTAGTCACCATTTCGGCCCGGGACCGAATCGGTTGCAACGGAATTCTTGTTTCATCGGAGGACCCACCTTCAGGCCATTTGCACCGTAGCATCATCGCACACATCGGATCCGGCACATGCCGTGCCCTATGAAGTTTACCTACCGTATCGGTACGCCGCCTTCTCTCTTTGGGATCGTATTATGTCATGCGGTTGAATTTACCTGGGCCGCTACACCTAGGGGGGGGCCAATGGTTTGTTCGTTTATTACCTTGGTTGTTCTGTGTGCACGAGTATGATGGATGGCTTTTACCTTTACCCCACCTCCTCCGCCCGACAGCAGAGGGTTTACAGGATGATACTTCAAGGCGGAACAAACCAGAGTGGCAGTGGGCTGACCTGTAGAAAGTTCTGCCGTATGACTGGCTTGGATTAACCGCAGGCGCTCCTGAGGCCCTACAGAATCATGCTGTAGTGCTTATACACCGGGGCCCCATATATTGTCGGAGGTAGCTGCATCACCGGGGGAGCGAATGGAGGCGGAGGAGGAGGAGGAGGAGGAAGAGATACGGTACTCTTATCAGGTATCATACCGTACCGGCACAGTACTGTACCTGTAGAGTAGGAGTGGATGAGGGAAAGTGATTATAAGCCGCTTGGAGAGGAGAGGAAGAAGGGAAGGTAAAAGCGGGAGTACGCCCGGTGATTCCCAGAAGGAGAGCCGTGCCTTTTCTCCTCGACCATGAGGCTGGCCGGCCGAGCGTTGACAAGGCTATCACCTTACCCCAAGGGCGGATTACCACAAACCGATACATAATAGGGTACGACGCTGCGGAGACAGTCAGTCAGTCGGTGGGGGAGGAGGTATCATACCGGTATGTATCATAGTGCACGATCGTCCAATGCGATGCCGGTATCACGCTTACACACGCAAAAGCACATCACCATCACGGCGGGGCTCGTGATAGGGCACAACACATTTCTGGCAGAGAGGCCCCCATCCTTCTCCTCTTCCCCCTCTTCCAATCTTCACGCATGCGCATAAATTGCACTGTATCATAATATTATCATACCCAGGCATCCAAGTAATAACGAGTAAAGAGAAGAAGAAAAAAAACCCCCAAAAAAAACTACATCCATGATATATCGGTATGATACCGCAATAGCAATTCTCCCCATCCCCCTCTCCCTCTTCTTCTTCTTCTTCTTCTTCTTCTTCTTCTTCTTCTTCTTCTTCACTATCGCCACCATTATCATCATCGTCATCATCGTCATCATCACCATCTCCAACATATTATGATTTCTCCGGGCAGACCAACAAATGATGGCCCGTGCGTCCCGAGATCGGGTGCTCGGTCGGGCATTGAGGGGAGGTATGATACTACGCCATGTCATTCCCTTCATTCATTCCTGTGTGAACACTCACATAAAGTGAAACCTAATTCACCCGTCATGCAACCGGGACCAGTACGAGTACGGTATTGTACGAGTACTCGAGTCCAGTTACTGTACCACCCCCCGCCCCCCTCGCATACAACCGCCCATAACCAGAAAGCCAAAGAAGAGAAACGGGGAAAAAGAAGAAAAAAGAAAGCCGTAAGGTGTCATACTGTACCCATCGCGTTACATAACGGAAGCGATTGGCCCGATGAATTCGTTTTTCGCTCGAGTGCAGGATCTACCGTGCAATCTCTCTCTCTCTCTTTTTTTTTTTTTTGCCTTTTGGAGGAATAATAGTGACGATACTATCATACCGGTGTGGTGTGAAGAAGGTTTGGGGGTTTTCTGGTCATGTTTTGTGATGTTTGATAGGGCTTTTTACCCTATAGAATTTCCTGTGTAGATGTGTCTTGGCATGCTTGGTTTGCTGTATAATATCATATAAACTTGGTCTTTCCTACCTTGGTTAGACATGAGCGACAACCACCACCTGAGATACCAATAGATCCTGATTCCTATCTATCTATTTCAGGTCCCGCTTTATCACCCTTTCACCTGTCATCCCTCCTCTGTTTGCTAGTCAATATCCTCAGCATAGTATCAACACCTTATCTGATAGCATACCACACTATCACTATCACTCTTTTCCCAGCGCCAGCTCGGTCAATCACACCATCCAAATTACGGAAGTCAACTGAGACACTTCCACACTGGTATAGTGCAAATAGAACCAAACCTGGACCTCGAAACTAGCCGAATCCGATGTTGAATCAGTCAATGGCAGTCACAAATTTCAATGAAAAAAAAAATATGAAAAACAAAAAATCTTGGAGATGTAGATAGTTCTAAGCGGAAGAGCCTAGTGGTTTTTTTTTAAAAAAAAAATAAAGTGTTTCTATTGAGTGTGATTCAAGATGAAAGTGTGAAATTTTTGGTGAGAGTGAAATAAGGGACCAAATATACTTAGAGCATGCTGAAAAAAACTGAGAGGACAAGAGTGAGCTAAGATTATGTAATAATAAAAATTATGCAGACAACGAATGGAGGAATAAGCTATGTGAATCCAAGTATGATACGTGATCAGACTAGGTACCCAGTCTTCATTACTACCTGTTATGGTCGCAAGCGTTTTAATAATTACTTTATAAATTGCCAAGTACCTTACTGTCTTGTTGCTGCACACTAGTCACCATTTCGGCCCGGGACCGAATCGGTTGCAACGGAATTCTTGTTTCATCGGAGGACCCACCTTCAGGCCATTTGCACCGTAGCATCATCGCACACATCGGATCCGGCACATGCCGTGCCCTATGAAGTTTACCTACCGTATCGGTACGCCGCCTTCTCTCTTTGGGATCGTATTATGTCATGCGGTTGAATTTACCTGGGCCGCTACACCTAGGCCAACTGGGCAAGTACCGGTATGATAGTAGTGTCATTGATACGGCGGTCGCCCGCCTGTCTGCTATACACCCGATTCACCCGCGCGATCTAGGGGATAATCATTCTACTTACGAGTGATAGTCAATGATTCATCCGTCTACTGCTAACCAAGTGCCCTGGGGAAGTTCTCTCTTTTTATTTTTATTTTTTACGGGGATCGTAGAATACCGGTAGGGAGGAGAAGTGGCTGGGCGATAAGTGAATTTCGCGAGTAAAAAGGTTCGCATCAAAACTGAGGGCTCCCCACGTTTCTCGCCCCACATACGGTAATGAATGGTATACGAGGTTATGGACGCTTCCCTAGTCACCCAACACCTTGCGATTTAAGAATGAAAGAACAATGTTCGACCTATTTGACCAACCGCCATGAAAACACTGTCTCGCAGCACAAAGTCGAGCTTAACACAGGCTTGCCACACAAAAACCCACTTTCCCATGCAAATGAAAACAACAGTAGACAACGAAAGCTAGCCAACCTGCACTTGGCTGCCCGTATCCACAGAAGTACATCTTCTGCATCCCCCTAAATGCTAAGAATAATACCTTGGTGACAAGAACCCGAATCCACAAGGGGAAAAAGAAAAGAAGAAGAAAAGAGCTATGATAGAAGAAAGACATGATTTGTAAAAAAGAAGGAAAAGAGAACACCTTTCCAGAATGAGAATCAAAACAAAAACCCACACAAACCCCCTTTTCTCCCAGAAATCTCTATCCACAATCGGACCTCTCTCCCCATCTTATTACAACTTAGAATGGAAAAAAGGTAAAAGGAAACGGGAAAAATATAATGCCGCGAGGTTAAGCAAACCCAAAGTATCTGCAAAACTTGTTAGCAAAGGGGTAAAAATCTTAGAACCTGGACTAATGGGTATACTTACTCTGCACCCTGAGTGATAGCTGTCAAGATGTTCTGCCTCAAGTTCTCATAACTATCGTATTCGGGTAGATCGATCTGGTTGAAACAAGTATGGGAACTGGGGAGGCGATCTTTGCTCCCATAATCCCGATGTATATTGAACTTCGAAAAGCCGTTCATTCCCTCCAGCTCTTTGAAGCCATTCAGGGGGACTTTGCTAGTTCCTGTAACGAACTGAAGGAGTTTTGCACGCTCTTCCTTATCGAACGATCGGACCGCACGCCAGAACCACTGTATCTGCGGTGAGGAAGCGGAATAGTTATGATACTCGGTGTTGTTACGCCAGTCGTCAACATCAATCTCAGGCAAACCAGAGATCAAAAGTTCAAGTTCTTGTTCGTTGAAGATAGAGATCAACTCCGCTGGCACGATGTCGTGGAAACCTAGAGGATCATTAGAAAATGGAGGAAAAGGGCGTATGGACACGCTTCAACTTACCGACTAGGAAATTCTCCATTTGCTCTTGGACACTTGTAAGAAGCCTGTACTCTACCAATAGCCGGACGTACTCATGCTTGTTGTCTTCTGTTACAGGCACGTTGCGACCATCTGGCACAAGGTCAATGATTTTCTTATCGCCGAAATCGTCTGTTTCAACTGAGAATGTTTCTGTGATAATGTCGGTGATGTCATTCTCATGCATCCAGACTAAAGATTTGTAATAGTCAAGGTCCAACGTCTCCATATCCTTGAGAGAGACAGACTTCCCGAGTATGCGCTATATTCATGGTTAGTTTAGGCACTAGCTAAAGGGAATAGGGGGGGATTACCTTATAAACTGCTCTACTGAAATGGCAATCTAGCACGCGTCCCTCATATAAAGCCTTTCCGATGATCCTTCCAATAAACTTAAAAAAACTCAAATGTTCCGGGTTGACACCACTCATACGACTTGGATGGAATGTAGTCCTGTCAGAGGCGACAGGGATAAAAAGAGCGTAATCAGGATTAAACATCTGCCGCGCCATAACCTGGAACCATTCTCTAGTGACACCACCAGCGTCAACCCCTTCCTCGCCATGGAACCGGATACTGAGTTTAGCGTATTTGATCTCGTCACCATTCTTGTAATACATTGACTTGTAAGAATCGAGGAATACTTGGTCCCGGCGTACGTTGAGCTGCAATGTTGGATGGGGATCGCGGTTGCCTTGGCGTGTATGGAGGCGGCGGTTGAAGTAGTTGCGCTTATTGTCGAATTCCAGTACCTTAGGATTGTGAACCAAAAGCGCAAAGGAGCCACTCATCAACTTCGGGTTATTGCGAACCATTTGGTTCAAAATCTTCCGGTGATCCTCGGTGAATCTGAAGAATAGATTTTCCATGCTTGCTTCCGCCATTACAGGGCTCATCGGCGTCTGACCTCGTTGAGTTCTTGGTGCTTCCTTCAACCCACTGTTCTTACAAACCACCATCAGGGCCTCGATCAATGGTAGGAGAATTGTTGCCACATGGAGCATGTCACTGCGTTCGTGAATAGCAGAAAGGCACTGGCTGAGCTTTGACCATAGCGGCCCGAAGGTAAGGCTCTCATAAAGATTTGAGAGTACATCACGCTCTTTTTTGCTTTCCTCGTCCTTGGGTTCGCTATCCTTCGCGACCTCCCTACTTGGGCGCTTGGGGTCAAAAAGATAGTCAAGCGCCGTCAGGACGCGGAGAAGTTTGGCCTGGTCGGAGCTCGCCGGCGAAAAGTTTGATAGGGCCATCCCTTGGATTTCCGTCCCATTTTCAGCGTGCTTAATTTGATGCACCAACACCTCGAGATGCCCGAGAATTGTGCCGCCGAGCACTTGCGCTTGTCTGATCAATTCCGCACCAAAAACCACCTTCGCCTCCGGAATTGCAGAAAGGTTTTGCATGGTTGCGAGTGTTTCACGGAAAGTCTTACTTGAACATTCCCGGGCGGTAAGTATATTGACAACCAATCGAAGGTTGTGCTCCGGAACAACTGGAGGGACCAAATGGCGCAGCCTCCTTCGCCTGTCGTCATCTTTCTTACGATCACTATTTGACGCTTCATCCTTATTCTCGCTAGATTGGCCCCCTGCAGTCGCCGCGGTTGAGGTTTCAGTCGCTGCCGTTGTATTCTCATTGGCAGGTTCCGTAGTTGTAGGCTCTGCTTCTGCTGCAGAGTCAGCTGGCTTTTGCTCGCCCGGCTTCCTTTTCTCCCTCTTGAGAAGAAATGTTAGGGGCCTAGTAATATCTGATAGCAACACCGAAAGCTGGTCCATCACAGTTGAGCTCTCAGTGATTAACCGGCGATCCAAAAGGCTCAAGAGCGTATTGAGGGCATATTTGCTGGCCTTGGGTGGAGGAACCTCCTTTCCTTTACCCTTTCGGCTTGTAGACCTCTTAAGTCCAACCGAGATATCATGCTCGTTGAGGAAGTACGAAGGTATGTGTTCGTTATAGCTGACTAAAAACAGTAGTGCGCCTAGGCACTGCTGAGCAACCATTAAGGGCGAAACTTCACTGCTGGTTTGAGCTAGTAACCCAGTCCCGGTTCGTTTAACCACTGCTGTTGGAGTCTTTGTGGCAGGCACTTGCTTAGCTCTCACAGACAACTGCGCGAAGCTTCGTTCAACTGCTGCCATGTCCGAACTACCGTCCTGTAGAATAGATAGAAGAAGGTTGACAACCTCCGCACGGTTTTGTCTGTTTTCGCAAATGTTGAGCAAGATTTCGTGCAGCGTAATGCGAGTGCTTCCAACTTGAGGAATAAACATCAACCGCAGAAGAGTAGCAACACCAGCTTTGTCCAACAATTGGATTACACTCTTGCGAAGCGGCTTTTTGACTGGTTTTGGCTCCGGTTCGCCTGGGTGTCGTACACCACTTACACGAGCAACTCTGGGCATCTCCACAAATTGATTAAATCGCCGTTCCCCACGAAGTTGGTTTGCCTCTGCAACAATCGCTTGAGGTAGTTGTGCTAGAGACTCGTCGTCTTGCTCAAGTAGAACTGTCTGGCGAAGATCAGGCTCAAGGGTTGCAAGGAAACTCGCGAGATCCAGGTCAGCCGGCCCGGCCGAAGCCCCCGGCGGTCGAGCCTGGTCCCGTTCCCGGCGACGGCGGTCGGCTGCTTCTTGGGCGAGAAGTTCGTCACGGATCTCATCGGGTAGAGCTTCCAGGAATTCGCGGCTGATTTCGCTTGGCTGATCATTAGTCGCCGCTGCCGCACGCCTTTCCCGGATGTGTTGAGTTAGGACTTCTTCTCTCAGCTCCTCCGGCAATGCCTCTAAAAAGCCAGGGTCTATATCCATCCCGGTAATATCCATCTCGCGTCCGCGAATCATGACAGTGGCCCGCGGCGCCGGAGGATCCGAAGGGCCTGCTTCAACCCCCGCTGCCTCACCCTGAGTGGCCTCAACACCCTCCATGGCTTCACCCTCCTTCGGGCTATTCTCACCGTCAGGAACCTCAGATTCGCTAGCAGCAGCCGCCGCTAGTTCCGCTGCCTCCGCCGCCTCCGCGGCTGCCCGTTCAGCAGCTTCTCGCTCTTCAGCCTCTTTCCTAATCCTTTCTTCTTCCTCTGCTTTTTCTCGAGCGATCCTCTCCTCTTCCTCCTTCTTCTTGCGCTCTTCCTGAATTTGAATCATTTCTAACCGCGCCTTCTCTTGCTTCTCCTTCGTGATTCTATCCTCCTCAATAGCCGGAGGAACTAGAAGGACTAAGATGGCATTAACCACCCTTTGGGCACGATCTGAGGCACTGGTGCCGAACAATAATCTGGATTCTTCAGTCCATCTAACGGTGGTCAATGTTGGGATAAAGCTATTGACTACCGTTTGAGGGTCTTCTCGGTGATGGCGTGGCATGTCAGGCTGTGGTCGAGCTGCCTCGAACATGGAACGCAACTCTCGAGGCATGAATGGGGCGGCGTGAGGGTGATGGTGGTGGTGGTGGTGGGCAATATGAGGAAGCGCCTGGAATTGAATAGATCCGCCGTTAGAAATAACGGGAACGGGCTGGCCGGTCCTAGTCATCAAGCTCATAAGGGTGCTGATCATAGAAACAGTACCACCCGGGCCGCCGGCCGCATGCATTCCATCAATGGCCTGTACCCAATCCGTCATGAATTCCTGGCTACGATTGTGGGTTGGCCGGGCACTGGCCTGTTCGTTATTGGAATTCTGTTGTAAAAGTGGATTTTGATCCACATTGTCGGTGGCTCTCGGAGCTGTGCTACCCATGTAGTGACGAGGACGTGCTGCGTTTGACACTGTGGATATTAGATGCAAGTTCTTAAACGAGTGGGGAAACTAAGGCCTTACTGAATACCGGAGACTCACGAGGAGGCCCACCAAGTGTATACCATCCACCATGGCCACGAGGATGAGCACGAGCCATCATTGGAGCTTCTCCTGTTTCGTCGGCCCAGCCCCAGGGGACGGCCGAGAACGCACCTCCATCATCTTCGTAATCCTCCTGGATTATTGGTTCCTCTTCATCCATGTCGTCGTCATCGTCGTCATCATCGTCGTCCTCGGCATCATCATCGATAAATCCATCATCCCGATCTTCGTAGCCAGGTTCCGGTGCCCCGTCAGATCCTCCAGGGGCACGAACAATCGTTTCGATACCATTGTCGGGCAGCATTTCATCACCCTGGTCCTCTTCACCCTCACTGCCTTCTGATTGCCAGTCTTCCTCGCCGCCGCTCCCGTAATGAACTTGATCTTGGGCCATTTCATCTAAAATTTCGACTTCATCGTCCATATCGTCCGAGTCATCGTCGTCACCGCCGTCATCGCCGTCATCGTCTTCACTCTCCTGCCCTGCTTCAACAACGATTTCAACCTATATGCCATCAGTTTCTATCCTTGTGTGCCAAAAGAAAACAGTCACTTACATCCATACCCTCCCCTCCTTCCTCAGCTTCCTCATCACTAATCTCACTATCACCCTCTTCTTCCATTTCCTCCTCCAATTCCATCTCGTCGTCATCCATCTCGTCATCATAGTCATCTTCATCGTAGGAGCTATGCTCATCATCAACCATTTCACCCTCAAACATTCCGAGGGTCGAGTTTCGATAGAGATCCGGAGTATCCTCCCGCATATCCCCGATGTCTGAAATAGAAGTAGCTGTCGATATCTCATCTTCATCGGTGGCTCCAGGGGTCGATATACTGGAAATCTCATTAAGATCGGTGGCCGTCTTCGATAATAGTTTAAGCGGCCTGAGAATGTATTTGATGACCCTTCGCGCCGAGGGGAAATTTAAGTCGATGTCAGCAAGGGATCCGGTCAAGGCAGCAATGAAGTTCTTTTCAAACATGATCCGAGCAATCTGTTGTTGAGACTTTTCCGAAGGAGCACTGCTTGGTGAATTGTTGTGGTTGGGCCGCGCGGACAGCATTCTGAAAAACAGGTCGGTAAGGCTCATCATTCTCGAATACTTCGCATCTAACGGCTCCACGGAAGAGGAGGAATCCTTAAAAGCCTTGAGCGCGCTCTCAAGAATGAACTTCCTCACAAAGAGAAGATTTGATTCATCCTCAGCGCTGGAAGACTCCCCAGTCTGAGCCGATAGGGAAACAATAGCCAAGATTGCCCATTGTGATGTTGTCGCTCGCTTCTTGTATGCAATATCTTCAGTATGTATTAAAGTGCCCAGAGGAATGATATCGTTAAGCAGGTAATTTAGGACTGCAGATCTTGGCTTCGACGGTGTAATCGCGTCCCTTGGTGCCGCTTTGCGGGAGAAGCCAATGAACTCTATTTTTGTGCGGTTATAACAAGATAGCAATTCAGTTAAAGCTTGCAAGATAAAGCACCGGTAAATGAACATCGGGTGTTGCTCCGCTTTAAATTCCGGTTTCTCTAGCTTGGGGGGCGAGCTCGCTTGCGATGTCTCGGCGGGCTTCCCCGCAGACTCTCCTTGCTCCATTTGGACATCCACCGGCGCCGATGCAATATCCTCTTTTGGAGGATTTGGAGGGAAAGGATTGTCCATTTCATCCTTGGAAGCCAGAAGCTCGCTAAGCAGGAAATGAATTACTCCGTCGGGATTTTCCAGCCCAGGTGGTTTAACTTCAACCACGGGCTTTGGCTTATCAACCATTTCCTTATCTTCGGTTCCTTTAGCCCGCAATTCCTCAGTCTCCTTTGCTGGGTCTAATTCAGCTTCTGGCTTCGGTTCGGTTTCAGATTTAGGGCGTTCTGTTTCTTTGATCGCAATTTGTTGAGTCCTTGAATGTGGCTCGTATCTTGTCAATTTGCAAAGCTCATTAGCCAATTCAACAAATGCGTCTGGGTCTCTCAAGACAAGATGGTGGTTATGTCGGACAAAAGTCTGGGTGTCGGTTTGACGGGAGCCTCGCGACTGGAACCATGCGCGGATCTCGTTCCTCATAATCGCTTTGAGCACCTCTGGGTCTTCAATGATATGTCGAAGGACAAGCATTATAGACGCTTGAATACGCTCTGTTCTCAGGCCAGCTTGGCAACGTAGCATATGGAATAGATCCCGCAAATTATCCCCTTCAGTCATCCGAATTGCGAGCTCCCGCTTCCGAGTAAGCAACACCAGAACGCGAGCCACAGCTAAAGGTAAAACCTCATCTCTGCCGATAACCGAAACCACGCCCATAACAGCCCCGAAAAGTGCATCTTGATCCGCGTCAGAGATCTTATACGAATTCAACTCTGCGATATTTTCCGGCTCTTGATCGCTAGGAGGTGATGTAAAAGTAACTCTCTTGGGTTGGGCTGACTCTGACAAGACTTTCTCTACGACCAACAAGATACTAGCGATCCATGGAGCGGGTTCTCCCTTATTCATTTTGATAAATCCAATGAGAGTTGGGATTTGCTCTTTGAGGTCCTCCAAACAAGCATCAAAAAAGTCTTGGTTCTGAAGGACAAGTCCGAGGAGGTGAGAAGTTGATGTTATGGTTTTAGCGCAAGGCCGAAGGTCATCATCCGCTTGTAGTGACATCAGTGATTGCAATATTGTTGAGGCAACCTCCTTCTTAACGTCTGGCGATTCTGAGGCCTTACCAAAGGCGCTGGTGAGGAGAGACGAGAGCTCAAAGGTGACAGTTGAATGGACACGGAGAACATCCAAAGAGCGATCGATAAGTCTGTCGCGGATGGTAGATCTGAGCCCATCCAGATCCTCGATTGTTATAACTGGCGGTTCAACCTTTTCATCCTCTTTAGCCTTGCCTTTTTCAATGGCAGACGGGGGAATCTCAGCGGGTTCACTAGCTTGGGGTTCGCCCAACGGAGGTGTGGTCCGAGCATCGGATTCGTCGATGTTCATTGCAACCGCACCATCATCAGCCGGAGGGACTCCACTGTCGACAGCAGGTGCAGGCGGTGCGGGTGGGGGCATAATTGATTCAGTAGCTGCTGCACCTTCTTCAACCACCCCTTCCGGCTGCGTTGGGATGATAGGTTCTTCCCTAGCAGCATCGACATCGGTTCCCTCTTCATCGGTAGAATGCGATTCTGCTGTTAGGGGTCTAGAACTGGAAGCAGATACTTGGCTGCCGCGCTGAGGAGTCCTAACCCCTTGTGAAGTGAGCCATTCGGCAGCAGCACTAACGTTGCCATTGCCTCTCAAAAGCCCAGCCATGGCGTTTTCCCGGGTGAACCCCATTTCAACAAGCTGCCTGATGTCCTCTTCGCTTGGCCCCATCGTCCTCCATGAGATCGTATTTGACAGCCTTCCTTTCTTCTCCAATTCTTTCCGAGTAAATGCACCGCCCTCGCTGTCTGCTTTGAGTACGATTCCAAGAATCTCTATAACAGACTTAACAATAGAACAAGAGGCTTTTTCTATAGAACTAGCATCCCACATATTTCTAACGACTGGGAGAATACTAGCCCTGAGTTCCACGAGGAACTGATGCGGGTTGAAGAAATCAGGACGAGGTGTATCACTCGAGCGTTCACGAGTCTGAAGTGCAGCGGTCTGTGTAGAATCCAAGACGGATTTGTTTGAGACCAAGTGAGTAAACAAAGACAATATGATCTTGATGCCCCCGTATGCGTGTGCCATTCTCTGGTGGCTATCTTTTCCGATCTGCTCCGTGTCTCCAAGAGCGGATAAATCCTGAACTTCACCCCAAAAGGTTTCCAGTATGTCGGTCACAGCTCTGATCCCATTATTTTGTTTGAATGTAACCAAAGTTATGGTGATGACTTGACCGCTTCCTTTTTCTACACCCAAAATTAGCAATTCGGTTGGGTGAGTAACAGGATTACAGGCTACTCACCTTCAAATAAGAGCGAAGCGATAGAGGTTAACATTACAATCCAATATCCGTATTTATCCGTGACAGAATCGCTGCTATCTGTATGACCGTTAGCAACATTTCCCCTACTTCGAATAGTTAAGCAGTACCTAGCCTCTTCCACGTCAAATGATCATACATGGACTCAGAAATGGCCTCGGCAATTTTGAAAGCGTGCTGTTTATGGAATAGATCGGTGCCCCTCCTGGAAATGAGGCTTCTGGCAAGGCCTATAAACACCGAATTAGTACAAACTGAAGTGACCAGGAGCACACATAATGGAGGCTTACCTTGCAGAAATGGAGTGATACTGGAAGGGATTTGGCTGATAAGAAACCTTATCGTCTTAACATTTCGGAACCATGGGGTCTTCCCGTCTCTCTCCACAACAGCTTTCTCGGCCTCTTTCAGTTCATCCTGCGATCTCGGGCCCTGGAGCTGACTCTCAGCCGACGTAGCGACAGCAGCAGGAACAGCTTCTTCGTCGATACTAGTGGCTGCTGCTCCTGCAGAGTTCTTAACCCTGGTAGCTTCATTCCAAGTATCTGGAATGGCGTTCTGAAGCAGTATTTCCTCCCAAACACACATCCGGTGCAGGGCGCCAAGGTTCGAAACAATCGCTTCGTTCTCAGGTTGCATAAATATTGACAGAGTTAGCCGGACGTTAAAAAGGGGCTGGCCATAAAGCTCTCGCAAAAGATAACAAAGTGAATGCACTGTCACCAGATCTTTAATGAGCGTTGTACCGCCAGGTCTAACATCTTGAGACAACTTCTCTTGAACTGCTTCAACCCCCTCAACAATACCCTCACCTGCAGATGCCGCCGCACGATGATCGCCCTGAGCAGGGATCCCCCCCTTGGGATGGGAAGAGAGAACAGTGGCCTTTTGGTCAGTTAAGGGAGCAAAGAATGCCTCTTTCTTGTCATGTCTAAGTAACGGTTGCAGTTGATCGATGGCTTTTTGGGCATGCCCTAGAGTCGCTTCAACTGTCGCCAGAGGGCTGTTCTCACTGCAAGCCTGGAGAACACGGCTCATCATCTGATTGGCCAGACTGGTAGCAAAATCATAAGGCAAGCTGGGAATAGTGTAAAAGTCAAGCAAAAAGTCTAGACCCCCACGCTTGATGAAATCCTTCGAGAGATTCGCATTTGCCAAAAATCCTTCGAGAAATCTGCCGGCAGCATCGATAAAGTTAACGATAGAAGGTTGGCTTCTGTCGGCATCCTCGGCTTCCTCGTCAATAATGTCACTCAAAGTAACAACTTCGACCTTGGGTGCGCCATCCGGACTGGCTCCTCCGAGAGTAACTGTGGAGACCACAACGTCGGCGTCTCCCATCTCAACATCTTCCCCATCACTCCCCTGGGATCTCGTTGAAGATCCCACGCCGGCTTCAGGGGAGTGTTCGTGAATTCTCCCAACCAATGCTTTCCTCCCCCCAGCGACCACCATCCCACCACACCCGTCCTCAATCCATAGCTTTGCCCCCATGCCCTTCTCCTCAGCGAACTTCCTACCAAGGATTTCGACCCTCCGCAGCATATCGATGACAACTTTCATCACATTCTCTCGGAGGACAGGATGGTGTCGGACTAATTCATCAAATTGGCTCCCCAGCACACTAGCCAATTCATGCTCGGTCAGGCATTTAACGTGATCGGCGCTCTCGAAAATCTCGAAGAAAGTCTCCAATGCCCCGGAAGTCTGGAACAACGCCAGGCCCGACGCATTAAGACAGATAGCCCCAAACGCCGTTGGGATCGACCCAATAGAATCTATCGAAGGCATGATACCTGCAGCAGGAGAATGTAGTCTCGGTGGTAGGTCTCTCTTCAGGTCCCCTGACGATACACCTTCCTTGTCCTTTCCCTTATCATTAGACTCGCTAGGAGTAGAGCCTTCTTCCATAGGTTCATCGCCCGCGTCCGCAGCCGCAGCCGCCGTACCTGCATTGTCCGCTACAACCTCCCCATCCTCCTCGTCCTTCTTCCTCTTTGCTTCTTCCTCCGCCAGGCCAGATCTTCCTGTGACAGTCTCCAGTAACGCATGACTCAAGCCAGCCTCATGAATAACAGCGTAACTAGTAGGCTCATTATGGATGAACACACTAGCTATGCCAACAACCGTGCTCCAGATATTGCTGCCCCATATGGTTCCATTCTCAACCACAACTTTCAAGGCGCTAAGCAATCTCGGGCTATCGATTAGATTTCTCAGCAACCGATCTGCATTGCCTCCAGATTGGGCCATCATATGCTGCATAAACTTGAAAACCATCTTAAGGGTCTGTTGGCGATAGAACCCAATCTTGAAATCGGTCGTCGAGCTCTTATATTCATCGGGGATCCCTTTCCCAGTCCCGGATTCCTCTAAACCCGCGGCCACTTCATCCGAAACAAGATCTACTACAACATCCAGGCCTCTTGCACTAGCCAAGGCCTGGAATGCGTTTTGGACATTGTAGATTAGCGAGTCAAGAAAACTAATAGCCTTTGGGATGTTTCGAAGGGCCTTTTTGGTACGTAGTTGCAAGAGCTCCACCAGGATGGGAATAAGACCAGCAGATACGAGCAATGATCCAGCATGGGCAGTAGTTGGTAGATAGCCCACCAAGGTAAACAAAGCTTCCCGCCACTCCTCAGCCTCCCGGTCGTATCCCCCTTCATCCTTCTCAATCGCCAACTCTTCCACTGCTTTTCGAACAACATAGAGCAATACCCCATGGTTGACATTAACACTTAGCGCAGCACAGACATCTGCGGTCTTGCTCTTGTGCCTTGCTAAAGCTTCCAAACCTCCCAACGCCAGTGTTTGGAGCCATCTCGGAATGTCTTTTCCATCCCCTGACGCTCCCTTTATATCACCGCTATGAACTAACTCTGCAAGTTGGTACACCAATTGGAACCTCCGAGGCTCATCCTGGTCTGGCTGCAGTATCTTGGTTGTGAATTGGTTTTCAGAATAGACATATGCAAGATTTGTCAGCGCCAGTATCCGAATCCCCAAAATCTGTCTTCTTGTTTCCGTTGTCCCAGCGAGCGCCGAAGCAACACGAAGGCGATGTAACAAGTCGTAATGAGTCTCGACAGGAATCTCAGGCAAGGTCGATTTGAGGATATCTTCAAGGCTTGGCGCAGCCTTGATTTGGCTATACGGGATTTCTAACGTCTGCATACCCCCCGTGACAGCGGGGTCACTTGGATCGACAATAGCATCGTCGGTGGACCGTCGCCTATTATGGGCAGAGCCAGGTGTCTGATGGCCGTGATGCAATGAGGTCCTTCGAGCCGGGGTAGGTGTGACGGGCTCTCTAGAGACAAAGCCAGTCCCTGGTCCTGGAACAGTCACTGCTTTTTGCGCAGTAGGACTAACATAGTAGCTAACATAAGCACCTCCCCACTCTTCCCAAGACCCCTCCCGTCCCTCGGAGGCTTTGCCTTTGCCTTTGCCACCCAGAACTTCCGCACTATCTATCGGCCTCTCATCCCTTGCCAGCCTCGCAAGATCATTGGCATAGATCGGAACGACTGCCTTCGTTGAAACGCTCCTGCTAGAAGAAACCAAACCAGTAACCGCTACGCTCTTAAGAAATGGAGTGGCGAGTTTTGAGACCCTCTCAAGATTAATATTGTAATGCGAAGCAAGCAGAACGGCGTTAGTGGACTGGCTGGCGCCACGGGTTCGAGAGGTATGATATCTCTGAGCAAGACGAGAACCCAGACGTAAAGACGCCTCCAAAACATCCAGGGAAGTTGTATTAAGTAGGTCATTTATAAACTATAGAAAGTCAATTTCGACACCCGGACAAACAATAAATCGTAAGCAGGACGTACCCCACTGCTGCCATAGAGACTTCGATTCCCACAGTTCTCGACGAGCATCCTACTAAATTTTAAAATCCCAATGACCAATTCTTCATCTTGACGTTCCCACAATATTGTTTGCGGCCCTTCTTTGAGTTTATACTTTTGTACCTGCTCCTCTAAAATAGAGTCGAACCGATTCAATAAGGCTATCCAGTGATACAAGTCACCGCGAGGGAACGGCCAATGCACGGGAAACTTTGAAAGAAATGGTAAAAGCTCCGGTATAGGGATTGATGTAGCGGTGGCAATGAATGACTTGAGAAAGGGAGACTGAGACATGAGGTCATCGTATTAGCACAACGTCGCGAACCACCACCAAGCACGCAATATGCCCAAAGACAGAATTGAAGGATAAAGAAAGAGGCAGAGCGGATAACAGAACGGATAACAGAACGGAGAACCCACGAGAGTGGCCTCATGCTTGGCCGTAGCAGTCTTCTTGATTTTCATGATTGGAAATGGCGTTGTCGATAGCTTTGTGTGATCCTAATCGCAAGGAACGACGAACAGCACTCTTTCCGAGCCCAAAGTTAGAAACCCTTCCCGTCATAAAGCTGTACGATGGACCCGTAGATGAAAGGAGACAATGTACCAGTGTACCCACAATTCCTAAAGGTTTGCTCCGCTCGCTTGCGTCACGTCAGGTCCGCCTCGTGCCAACAGCGCAACAGACGCCCCCGCGGACTTGACCGGGAGCGGAAATTCGAGAAGTGGAAAACAGCAGATATCACTAAAACACAGGACTTTTATTATTAGCAGAATTGGGGGGGGGCAGTTA
Organism: Tuber magnatum; assembly: GCA_003182015.1. Classification (NCBI taxonomy): domain Eukaryota; kingdom Fungi; phylum Ascomycota; class Pezizomycetes; order Pezizales; family Tuberaceae; genus Tuber; species Tuber magnatum. The sequence goes on along the minus strand of PYWC01000072.1, from coordinate 781,208 downwards.
GCAAGTTCGTNGGGGGTTAGGAGGGAGGGTATTTAATTGGAGCAAGAAAGGATGAGTGGGGGGAGGTTTGTAAAGGAAGACAGATCGGATTCGTGAAAGAACAGAACAGACTGAAGGAGAGTGCAGATCTCCAGATTGCTGGACTATTCTATCAATGAGAGCGGGGTGGAGGTGGAAAGAGCGGGGGTTGTGGTGATGATGTAGGATGGAGGGGGAGGAGAGGTGATGGTTTAGAACGGAGAGAGAACTGATTAGATAGATTGAGGGTAACTGGGGATGGCAGTCATCATTCTAAGACGAGGCAACCACAAGCAACCGTGACGACGGGGGTTTGTTACACACAGCCCCCTGCTGGTGGCCCACATAGGCCCACATACCGGTATGATACAGTACGGTACCCGTACCCTACAAGTATCGCACGGCCCACCGCAATGTGCAGCGAGTTATGATACCCTTTGAATTTCCCAACTTCTCTGCGATGACCCCATGATACCGGTACATATATTCTTTCTTCCGCCACCTGTGACTGTAGGCAGACCAGCCCATATCGTCGAAATTGACCAAATCCCCCGCCCAGGGCCCACCTCAGCGGGTGAGTGGTATACGGCCCTCGGTTGGAGGGCTCCCGTCCTATGTGCCTGTATCACATCACACTTGTAATTCCCTATCCATCGCTATGCAAGATATTGTTAATGCTGCTCTAGAGGGTGCCATTCGAGTGGTGTGCCATCCCAAATAACAGATTTTCCCGGAGCTCGTAGGCTATGGCAGCCCCACAGGTATGATAGCTTGAGAGCAATGCCGGCACGGGACTCGTAGATCCAATGGGGGGATACGGATGCAAATACCGGTACGGTACTGTATGGTACATTACACTGGAGCACTGTAAAGTGCTGTACTTCTACAGATTCCGTACTGTAGGCACGCACCATAATATGGCCTCTAAGTCAGATCTTATCCGATAGCTTAACCCTTGCAAGCACTGTACCGGTACCGTATCATATCGTACACAGTCCAATGCCAGGGCCAAACGGCAGTCTATTACCGGTACGATGCTGTAGCTATTATCCTTCCATCACAATGTTCCAGTGCGAAAGATCCTTGCTGGCCCGATAGCTTTATTGGCGCAAGCAAGTCCTGCGGCGGACCGTCGTGGGGGGGCGTCCGCCCGACACTAGATTGCCGGTATACCCACCCTTTCTATTTGGTCCCCATCAGACAGAGCCTTTAACCCGCCCCTACAAACAATTTACATGATAGGCTGGCAGCTCTTAACCGTTTCATCGCGCATCTCACTTCAGTCAACAAAGGTTCCGCATCCAGCTCTTCTGTTTGTTTGTTTACAGTACTGTGCACTGCCTCCGGCTCCCCTTTTCACTCAAAAACCCGGACTCAACATTTTTATCTCGTGTAGCATGTATCATACAATATACCATATACGATGCCGATACACCGGTAGTGTCCGTCCGTGCCTGTTTCCTGACCCAACGCGCACAGTCGAGATCGTTGCCGCTCCTAGTCTTCCATCCTACTCGTACCGCACACTCCGGTGCCTCTCAACCACCGTAGATCCGAAGACCACTTTCATCCTTGCTCCTTTCTGTCCCTTTCCCGCTGCGGTGGTCCAGTTCGAGACCCGCCGTACCGCACCGCGTGTTTTTGCTTGTCTCACCGATCCCCAGCCGAATGTAGCCAGAAATATATGTTGACAGTGCCCCCGGAGATAAATTGACTAAGAAATCTTGGGGATTTCCCTGCCCTTTCTCCCCATTCCATCTCACCCCTCCCCCGGAGCGTCAACTCTCTCTCTCTCTCTCCCACTTCATCCGGATACCCAATCCATCCTTGTCCCTACCGGCTGGCCGTGAATACTGCCCTCTTCTGCACACCACTTTGTCGAAGGATTTTGTGAGCCTGTAGTTTCCGGAAGAGACATCTCCCCAAAAATAACTACCCAGCAACGGCCCTGTGCTACTGTACAAACCTGAGTGCACCCCATCATCTTGTCTGGCCCATTCAGAATAAGTATCTTAGGGGGATTGGAGATTACAGGGGGACACCACGGGGTTTACAGTACTAGTACGGTACTATTTAATTCTATCGGGCTTCACTGCAGACTGTCCCATCTTATTACCGACACCTTCCCTTAGACCCCTATCTTCTTTGAATAATAATAATAGTTCGAGCTCCCCTAACAACTTCGCTTTCAGCAAAAACCAAATCCAGCGGTCAGTACTGTACTAGTACTGTGCAATACAGCACTTCCAGCACCCCTGCCCCCTATCGAGATGCCCGGTCATGACGAGACGAAAGAAGCTGGACCTGTTGGCCCAAAAACAAAAGCACCGGAAGTCGAAAGGAATTTGAAAAAAGACTCTACCCCATCGAGCCCAACTAGGCTCAGTGACGACGAGAGCGGTGATGAAGAGGACGAAGATTACGAGGATGAGGATGAGGATGAGGACGAGGACCAGGATGATACAGAGGTTCGTAAACCCGGGGCTCCCCTCTTAAACAAACCCCTTTCCCCATACCCCTTGAAAGTCCCGTCCGCTCCGGAATCTATCATACTTCTCCCATGTTCATCTACCGTACTTTGCTCTTCCTGTTTCGGTTGTCTACCGCACTGCCATTACATATTTATTGCTTCGCTAGGATATAAGACAACGAATGCCAAAATTTCTCCCTCTCCAACTAACATGTCTCCATCAAATTTAAAGGAATTCAGCTCGGAAGATGGATTTGCGGATGCACAAGAGTCTTCAGCTACTCCAGCAGCTCCTGTTCGCCCTTTAACCCGGCTATCGCAGTCAACATCATCCTCCCATCACTCCCGGCATGATGCCCAGGCCTCGGACTCAGCTTCTGTGACTTCCCCGACAACAACAACAAATAAACGCCATAGCCAACAGTCAATTACTCCCGCAACTACTGCAAACGGATCTGTAAATGAAGGCGGTTTCCCGCCGGCGAAGTCTCCCCTCAGCCAACGCCGCATATCAACAACCTCCCTGGACGAGGTATCACTTATGGACGAGCTTCCTCCACCTAACGAGCCAGCGGCCCGAGCAGAAACCCCGTCCACGGCCTCGATGGCTTCGACCTCGATAGTCGAATCCATTGCGAACAGATTTTCTAGATCCTCGACAACCAGCTCCCAAACCTCTACAACCACTTCCAAGCCTGCTCTACCCCCCAGAAACTCCTCCTCGGTAGAAATCATAGCTCCTCCACCCCCCCCTCCACCTCTAGCACCCACAAAAGCTGCACCCCCACCAAGAAGATCCCCCTTTAGTTGGCTTCGTTCGGGCTCTAGCAACACCGTACCGGTCACCCCACCTCCACCACCGCCGCCTCAATCGAACTCCAGAAGAGCCACTGCCTCCTCGATTGCGACAGTAGCATCCCTATTCACACCTTCCGCAGTTGCAACACAGATGAACAGTGAATTGCTGCTGAACAGAATGGAGTCCAACAGGGGAGACGAGAAGGAAAAGGATGCAGTTTTAAGAGGAACACAAACTTTGAAAGAAAGCTTCAGAAAGCTTAGAGAAGCACGTGAGCGAGCCGCTATAGCGTCTGACGATGAGAACACCGGGGGGATCGGAAGTAGAAGCTCAATATCGTCTACGACAGCCACCGGCACGGGCGCGGGGAGTCCCCCCGCCCCCGAAGGTAGTACAGTGCCAGGATCAGGATCGAACGGTAGCCAAGAAGAACAGATTGATTGGGATCTCTGGCAGGCCGTTGTCGATGACTCTTATAAGGTTGCTGCGGAGAAACCAAGTGAGCTCAATCGGGCGATCCAAGCGGGCATCCCTCCTACTCTTCGAGGAACTGTTTGGCAAAGCATGGCCGCTAGTAAATCTCTGGAGCTTGAATCAGCTTACCTAGATGTAATCGCTCTCCCAGGAACCGCAACAGCTGAGGACGCCCGGGCATTATTCGGCAGCCACTGGCTTTGGGATCCTTCTCCTTCATCTAGCCAATCATCCTCGCCAAAGCTTGGCTCAGCCACGAGTCCGAAACTTGACCCCGCGGGTGTCAAGAGGCCCGATGGCTTTTGGGGAAAAACTGTTGCCCAATTAGAAAAGGTTATTACGCGAGATTTAGGTGAAAGGACGAGCTTTGGAAAGTACAAGGTTGATCAGAAAGCTTTAATGGGTGTTTGTAAGGCATATGCATTGTTTGATCCTGGTGTAGGGTATACACAAGGTATGACATTTATTGCTACAGTGCTACTATTGAATGTAAGTAATCCACCTCCCTAAAATCTTTCTACACTCACCGCCCCAGTACTAAAGCGTCTGTGCCCGATTAGATGACCGAGGAAGAAGCATTTTGTGTTTTTGTTAAGCTCATGAACAAGTATAAACTGCGGACCATGTTTCAAGAAAAGATGAAAGGCCTCGAACTCCGGCTTTTCCAATATGATCGCATCCTGGAAGATTACCAACCCCGGCTTGCGATTCACCTCAAACGCCAAGGCATCGAATCTTCACTCTACGCAGCTCAATGGTTTCTCACACTATTCACGTACAAATTTCCGTTACAACTAGTATTGAGGGTGTTTGATCTCCTATTCAGCGAGGGTCTTGAAGGACCGATCCTAAAATTCGGGATCGTCCTCATGGGCAAAAATTCTGAGTCTTTAATCGGGATGGAATTTGATGCCCTGGGGCCTTTCCTGAAAGAACGGCTCTTCGATGTTTACCTCGATACTACGCCAAGCGCAACAAGTGTTAAGGAGGCGGGATTTTTCGGAAATGGCGGTGAAAAGGGCTTCTATAGAGCCAACCAAATGGTCCAGGATGCTTGTGCTATCAAGATTACGCAAGACATGCTTGACCTCTACGAGAGAGAATGGGATGAAATAATGCGGGTGAAGAGGGAGCACGAGATGGAGCTTGAAACACTACGGAGGGCGAACGCTGGTCTGATGATCAAGGTGAAAAAACTAGAGGAGCAAAATGAAGAGTTGAACAGAGAATATGTCAGAATCGCTAGCAGTGAGGTTGGTTTAAAAGTCCAGAATGACCAGCTAGCCGATGAAAACGAGGTTCTCAAAGCAAAAGTCGAAGGATTGAAAGAAATCGTCGACAAACAACCACAAGAGATAGAGCAGCGTTTCAAAGAAGAAATGGATAAGCTCATGACACGGACTCTGGAAGTGCATACAGAAAACCAGAATCTAGAGGAGAGCATGTTAGAGATGGAGAAAGATTTGGTGGGCACGAAGATGCAGCTAGCCACTGTAAGTCGCCCTGCGTCGATTACTATGGACTCTCGCTAATTTCTATGTGCAGGTTAACGAGGACTACGACCTTCTCAAGAATAGGTGGAACGATCTCAGGAAAGCGCTCGGTGATTAAAATTCCCCTCTTTTCTTGTCCTAAATGTCTGTATTTGAATTGTATCTGCCCAGTAGTCCTACTTTTTTTATAGCTACTGAACGGAATACACCTCAGTGATTCCTTTCTGTCTCTGACGTTCTCATCGAACGCCTGCACTCTCATTGTCGTCATAAAAAATTTGTGGTTTCTTTGGTTGATAGGGTTTCTCTTCCCCCGCATTTATTTGCTCATCGCCGCCCACTGTTGGTGCCCAATAATGATTACGGGGCAAACAATCTTTTCCCAAATGTATTGTTTTTAGTCATTTTCATTGGCCCTGCAAAGATAGAATGGGGAATTTGGCTTTTGTCTGTCGGAGTGACATTTGCATCGTCACTATCACTATTACCATTCATTTATTCATTTATTCATTCATTCATTCATTCACTTATCCTTTAACCCATGAGCTTGTTCATAAATACCATTATGATATATCCAGTGTTAAGCATAGCTTGTCTCTTTGTTTTGTTTAATCCTTCCACTCTCCACCGCCACCACTTAGATACATAGGACAACCAATCAGTATACTGTAACGTCCAACCATACTAAATCGCCCAATTCCTACAGTACTCGTACAGTATCATACCTGCAAGATCTCACTGATATGCCCGCATCATCCCTCTGGCCACTCCTCAAGTATCAAACCATATTGCACTCGAGCACATACCGGCAAACTTCCAATAGCAAAAAGCCCACGGATCTACACCCATATAATCCACTGTTTTACCCACCGGTAGTCACCCTACCTTCTTTCCTTCATTCCAGCTAATCTTTGCAAGTCGACTCTACTCGGGCACCTGCCCGAGCAACGAGCACAACTTCCCAAAAACATATGGCACGGTGCGGAAAGCCCGTTCCTACCAACCCGTCCAGCGCACATACCGTATATCACGGTGCGGTGGAGATACTTTACCAGAGCGGTGTCTCAGTGCATGAACTGGGCCATAGCGGCACCTACATTACCGGTGCTTGAGCACTATCGTACAGAAACGGAAAACTAGAACAGGTCCATAATGGGCGGGAGCTACAATGTGCGAAGAGGCGAAAGGGGAGTCCTAAGTAACGTGAGTTGAGCCGCAGGGGCCCGGCCAGGGGGGTTGGTGTTATTGTTTGTGCTTGTATTTGGAGTGGTGACTGGGAAGAGGATTTTGTTTGTTTATTTGTTTGTTGTGGTGCTTCGACACCCTTTCTGTCTTTTTTTAAACCCGGGTTGGTCATGTGTACCCGTACTGTACTCGTACATCGGTTGAACGGCTGAAGAGTGCTCGCACAGGTGATTGTTTGTGATTATATTTTTGTCGTTGGGGGCCTTAAGTTAACTTGAGTTAAGCGGGGCGTGGGGTAAAACGGGAGGTGTTTCAGGTCCGTTGATTGGAGAAGGATGATTCGGTGAATGGGGATCTGTCTGTTCACCAGTATCACAATACCCGTATCTCTGCTTAGTAAGGATTTGGGATGAAGATTTCGGAATTACCCCGGGTTTGTACGAGTACATTGGACTACCGGTAGTACGGTACGGGATTGATGAACTCATTGATTGATAGTTCGACCCGTGATAAAACAGATTTGCCCTGTAATTTGGATATCGCCAAGAAGAAAAAAGACTATTCAAGATATAAACTGCTCGCAATAATTGCATTGAAGCCCCAAACTTCAATATCATAGTCTCATAAATCAAATCCAAAGGCTATTCCTCTGCCCAAACAAAGCTAGTCGCGCATCCTGCCCCGATCCGTACAATCTTGAGAGCTGGGATATCCGGGGCAAAAACCTCGCCAATAACATCACCACCTCCAGGCTTCCCACAATTGCCATGTTCCCCCCAGCCCCAAGCTATTATCCTTCTTTTGTTTGTGGTTTTGTCCTCTGCGATAGCAAGAGCGTGTTCACTGCCTACCGCTATGTCCGTTATACCGTTAAGATCAGTGGGTGGGAGCTGGCCTCTGTCATTCTTCCCCCATGCTTTTATAGTGCCGGAGGTTTCGAGTAGGTATACACCGTTCCACGAAGCTTGAATGTCGAGTATTTCGGCTCCGAGGCGTGATGCGAGTGAAGGCCCGATTTGGTACCTATCGTTCCCTAGAACTGCGATGTGTTGGGGATTGTCCCTGCTCACTAGAATGCTAAAGTCCCTTCCGCAATCTAACTTGCTGACAGAGAATTCAACTTCTACCTTCCTGGGCCTGGGTACCATTGATTGGATAGGCTCCCCGAGTTGTCCTTTTCGTCCAGCACCCCAACCCCATACATCCCCGGATGCTGTTAGTAGGAGCGTATGTGCCATGCCAGACGCTACCTGGATCACTTTCCCGGGTAAAAAGTCGGTAATTTCCTCCAATAATGCATTGTGAGAATTCTCGCCGAGTCCTAATTCTCCTTTCTGGCCGTTTCCAGAAACAAATACTTTCCCTCCATAGTCAATTAGAACTGTGAAGTTCCAGCCTGCAGAAAGGTGTTCCCATCGATGGTCATTGCTGAGAGGATAAAAGGTAGTTAGCGAGGGGAAGGTAGCTGAAGGAAGGCAGCATTGGTTATTGGTATTATCTCCCGCAACAAAGCATTCGCCAGATGGGAAGAGAAGAGCAGTATGATTCCCGCCGGCTACGATTTCAGATGGTGGAACGGATGGAAACAGCGAAGGAATTAGACAGGGGGTGGGTGTGTGGGCGTCCTCGAAGTGGCCGAGAGATAGCTGCCCCCGTCCATTAGATCCAAAGGCGTAGAGCATGCTGATTTGCGGTGACTTTTTCCGTTGCAGGAGCGGGGGGCATGTAATTTGGGTTCGCTGGTGGGTTCTCACGTCAATAGTGTGACAAGTGGTTTTGAGGCTCAACTGCTCGGGTAAGTTTTCTATTAGGGTTTTTGCCCTACGAGTATGTGACCGGGACATCCACCCGCACAATGTGCAACAGATGGTGCAAGGGGAATTTCACTAAGACGAAATATTCATCCCCAACGACAGCAGACGACGAAACACCTAGTAGCTAGCCATCTTATCCCCCAACACACCACTCCCGTTGCTCGAACCGTGACGAACGAATTTTCACGATGGCTACTCCAACTCAATCTGTTCAGTGCTTCGGCAAGAAGAAGACGGGTAATGACTCCTGCAGAACTACCCCCAAGCTTGGAGTGGGATCATATTCGAGGAAATCAGTATGGGTGCTAACTTCAATTTAGCAACCGCTGTCGCTCATTGCAAGGTCCTTACCACCCCTATACGACTCCCCTCCCTCTTCCAACTTCAGCTAATATCCCACTAGAAGGGTCACGGACTCGTCAAGGTCAATGGCTCCCCCCTCAACCTCGTCAAGCCCGAGATCCTCCGTTTCAAGGTCTATGAGCCTCTCTTGATCGTCGGTCTCGATAGATTCGCTGAAGTCGATATCCGCGTCCGTGTCTCTGGAGGTGGTCACACATCACAGGTCTACGCTATCCGCCAGGCTATCGCTAAATCAATTGTCGCCTACTACCAGAAGTTTGTCGACGAGCACAGTAAGAACCAGTTGAAGCAAGCCCTCATCACATACGACCGTTCGCTGCTTGTTGCCGATAACAGGCGGTGTGAACCAAAGAAATTTGGCGGTCCAGGTGCCAGAGCAAGATACCAGAGTATGTACCTTCCGGATCTGGTGATTGGGGTTTGGTGGTGGAGGCTAATGGTTTTTGCAGAATCTTACCGTTAAGCAGTATCTTGTTTTGGGGATATGGTTCATTGGGTTTTCTTGTATCGATTTCTTTACAAATAAAAGTAAACCCTGCACTAGATAAGGGGCTAACAAGTTTACTGAAATCACTCCCGTGTCTCTAAATAGTCAGATTAATGGTTGGGCTTTGTGGTGGTGGTTGTCTTCATTTATTGCATGTATTCATGGGTCCCAGAGTTGCTCAAACAGTGGATTGTGAAGGGGCAAGGCCTGGCTCTAACTCCCCCTCCCTCACAATTACTATTGCAGCCGAAGTCAATCACCTTCTTCCCCAACCTCAATAAAACTTAGACATGATACTTCAATCTGTTTTAAGAGTTCTACCATCCATGTTGAGCTGCCCATGCAAAAATTTCCCAGAGCCTTATCCTGCGTGATGGTAGGGGATGCAGCAATACATTACCCAACTAAGCTTCCGACATCGTCTAATCCCTTACCTAGGTATTTAGTGAACAGTCAATTGATGAATTGATGCTTGACCCGTGAACTAAACGAAAACCACCGCTGAACCTAGCTAGCATTGAACTTGCCAAAAAATTCATTGGACCGCCAATTGCTACAGATGCATAACTTATCCCGTATCCGATAGTCCTTTTTTTTATTTTTATCCAGCCTTGCCACGTGCTAGGTAGATTTAATCCGAAACAACTCCTACAAATTATATGTACTCATATCTCACGCCCCAGAGCATCGCGTAGTAGGTCTAGTCCCTCAATTGTTTGCCCACCGTCCCAACGACGGCTCTCGCCCGTAAACAGCTTGATGAACTCCGTGGTGTTGGTGCCATGATATAATAACTTTCCCACAGACCAAGCGGGGTACCTTTCAAGGCGAGGAATACTGCCTGGACTGTCTTAAGTGATATTTCTGCGCTTTTAGAAGCAGATGGGTAGGCTGTAGACAGGTAAATTTTCATTTTCATGAGCTGCCGAGTGAGGGTTTATGAAAGGCTACTGCCAAGCAAGACCGCATAAGGGTTGAGTTTTCCATGCCCTAACACAGTCCTCCATCACCCCCACAAAGGTTCCGCCTAGCGGGACTAGCGGGACGCACACGGAGATCAAACAACTACATACAACATTGCCCAACAACGGCAATCGACAAACCACCAGGCACAGCAATTTTTTCCCCCGGCAACCCAACAAAGTCAACGCAAACATGAAGCTCAATATCGTGAGAATTTCCCCTCTGCTCCCGCGACAATTTGTTTTTTGAATGTGCGGCTAACTCTCTGACAAAATCTAGGCGTAAGTTACACTTTCCCTCGATACACCAATCTGCATTTTAGGCGACTCTCCTCGCATGTATAATTAGCGGAGGTCCAAGAGGAATAGATTGAGATAGGAGTAAGGAGAAGGACAGGGTGTGAATCCATCGACTAACCTACCTTACAGCTATCCCGCCAATGGGTCACAGAAACTCATCGAAATTGAAGATGAGCGTCGTCTCCGCATCTTCATGGATAAGCGTATGGGACAAGAGGTACCTGGTGACAGTGTTGGACCGGAATTTGCTGGATATATTTTCAAGATCACCGGTGGTAATGACAAGCAAGGTTTCCCTATGAAGCAGGGGATCATGCACCCTACTCGCGTCAAACTCCTCCTCTCTAAGGGGCATTCCTGTTACCGCCCCCGCAGGACCGGTGAGAGGAAGCGCAAGTCTGTTCGTGGATGTATTGTAGCCGGAGATCTCGCGGTCCTTTCCCTCGTTGTTGTCAAGCAAGGTGACGATGATGTCGCTGGATTGACCGATGTTACCCATCCCAAGAGACTCGGGCCCAAGCGTGCAACCAAGATCAGGAAGTTCTTCGATATAACTAAGGACGATGATGTATGTTTCTATCATTTCAAAGTGGTGGGGAAGTATCAGGCCGGGAGCGGTGGCTTATTGCATATGATACAAATAGGTTCGCAAGTTCGTTATTCGTCGCGAAGTCCAGCCCAAGGGCAAGGCGAGGAGGCCATACACCAAGGCTCCCAAGATCCAGAGGCTCGTTACCCCTCAACGTCTTCAGCACAAGCGTCACAGAGTTGCCCTCAAGAGAAGGAGAGCGGAGGCTTCCAAGGATGCTGCGGTAAGTCTGCAATCTTTTGCTTGTACCGCTTAACTATATATGTTGACACGATTATAGAACGAATACGCTGCTCTCCTCGCTAAGCGTGTCCAAGAAGAGAACGCAAAGCGTTCGGAGATACGCAAACGTCGTGCTTCTTCTATGAGACCTGAGAAGAAGGAGAAGGCGTAAGTGCTTGGAGGTGGCGTCTGACAACAAAAAAAAAAATTCCCCTGGTGCGAATGGGTGGGGTGGTCGGAATTAAACAGTGTTTTTATTTCCTCTTTTTTTCACCTGTACCTTCTTCACCAAATAAAATGATCCTCTCTTTCATCAACCTGGGAGAAAAGGTCGTTTCGTCTCTGGTATTGGGAGTTTGTCTGGGAGAACTGGGAGCGCTATTATAGATCTTTCTGCTCAATTTTCTGAAATTAAACGGGGGGGTGACCTTTTAAAACCATTTCCGGCCAGTACTGATGTCGGTTCTTACTTCATAGTCAGTCACTCGTCTTTTCATTTCGATTCGGTCCAAGAATTGTGCATGCGATATGCCTTGTTTTATATATTATGATGGTTGAAAACGAGTGTAGGTTGTCAACAGTGATCTGAGTCACACACTATCACTCGGAAAGTTCCGTCGATAAGGTGTTATGGCTTGGAGGAGGATGCCAAAAAGTGTGGGCACCCAAAAACCCAACTGTCTACCAGCGGTTCCCGTGGGATGGCTAAGATATATAGAGCCATGTGAGGAATATAGGCTGGTACACACATAATGATTTTGGCACACAGAGATCATGCGTTTTCATTTAATGCGCGTAAGGGTCGAGTTACAAAGACAGTGGACAAAAGAACCATCCAACACCATAACTATCGTTAGTAGAACTATAGGCAATAAAGTGCGAGAAGCCACTAAGTCGAAGTGCTACTTCTGGCCCGACGATATCAGGCAAGACCTGAAAACCGGTCATAATATGATCTCTAGTTTACGTGGGCTGAAGTAGGGCATGCATTGGTGGAGAAAAGTGCGCACTTTGATATCTGCCCAGTCTGATTCTTCTCCAAAATATAAGACGGCAGTGGCTGCATTCATATATCTCTCCCCGGCTGGTGACACCAGGAGGTTCACGGGGTTCGTCATTCACATGATGGTCCTGAACTGGTTCCATAACAAAAGGTTACGCAGGACTAGGTACAACGCAGCCCGACAAACACCGGGATCGCAGTTACGTAGGGTCGGTGCACTGTACGTATTTCCAGGAGGATGACCAGTTCAGAGGATGACCCACTATCTGGACGCCGAAAGCATCTTTCCCGGATCATTTGATACTGTTATCTTACACCTTTCCCCCAATCCCACTGATAGCATTTGGTCATTCACATCCTGAGAAGCCACCGGTGAGCATTTGTGGCCGCTTAGTGTTTCTCCAAGGTGATGGGGACCCCTCCCTATGTGTTAGAGTTCATGATTGTTGGTATGTTTGCATCCCACCCAAAGGGGGAAATTTGATGGGGAGTGGTGAGGAGGTGAGGGATAGACAGGAAAGCAAAACCATAGCTGTTTTGTGGACTGGCTGGTAGGGCGTTTTATTCTGCGGATCAGTTATGGCTGATGAGCCTATCCCTCCGTCTGTTCTCAAGCACCCCAACTAACAGCGTTGCTAACCCGTGCGGTACAGGGAAAAGTGGAAAAACAACCTAAAAATTCTCAATACTCGAGTGCTGGTATCGCGATAGATCCTCTTCAAGAACCACCGGTATTAGCCAAATAACAGCGGCTGGCGGCCCCCTCTATTTATCATTAAACTTTCCTACCGAAAATATACGCCTTTTATATTAAAAGTGTGTGAAATACGGGAACAGGCCAAAGGATAAACATTTTAGCACCAAATGAAGCTAAATTTTCTTCTTTTCACATGAAAATTTCTGCTCTAGGTAATAGTGATGTGATATACACGGCACAGGTTTTTTAGTCTCGGCTCAAGCTTCTAGACTATGACTAGCACTACCGGTTATGAGACAGGTGCTATGGCAGCAATATTGGAGAAACTCCTTGGCTGACATCTGCCTAGGTTTACGACATTCAAGTTGGTACACACCTCCGTGCTTAAAGACATTCTGGTGTTTGTGATACAAGCCACAAACTCCTACCCCGGCGCCCCCATACAATCCGATCCCACTCTCATATATGATTCCCGCAGTATATGAGTGATCGGACATGATTTGGTTCGATGGTTCAATGGGCGCATGACCAACTACTGCCACCTTTACTGCAGATAAGCCGCTCATTACGGCACGATGCTTCATCTGTGGTCGGAGCTTGCATGAAAGGAATTCTACGCAACAAAGAGGTTTGGGATGGCAGCAGCTCCGTAGGCATTCATTATTATCCCTCCCTTCTGTCGTTCGCCTTAAAACCCAAAGGACTCCTTGCATTCTTTGATACCGTAAAGGGTCCCCGACCAGATGCTTTGGGCGCTTGCCACATCTAGACACGGGCTCCTATGGTCGGTGGGGAGTGGTTTTAGTCCTTCGAGGAGAATAAAATACCTTCTTATGCCAGAAAGATTGGTGGTCAGCATTATTTGTGAGATGGGAAAATGGGAAGCCCCGAAAATTGAATTAGGAAATAGAATGTGGGGCCGTTTCTGCATGCACCGTATCCATCCGGTAGCTTCAAGCGCCTTTCGTGGATCCAATCAAGTGGTTGTTAAACACTAGTTAAGTTTCGTTTCTCTGGCAGCGATATACAATGTTGGGATTAACATCTTCGGGCCTCATTTTACTTCTAGATTCTGGTGTGGAGGTTTATTTAGGTCAAATTAATTTGCGGTCATCTATGCTTTAATAAGGAAAACATCACGGGTCTTTCCAGCGCCCTGGTGCGAAAACATCCGTGGTAGATCCCGCATAATAGCCGTAAACCAACACGGGCTAGCCTGTTCGGAAAAACCTCAGTTGCTGCAGAGCTCGAGCAGTTTCCCCCGCCGAAGCCGGCCGTTCACGAACTCGCAGTTTGATGCCGGGGCTCTAGGGCCCACCAAGTATCCGTTCCACTGGTAGAAGGAATCATGCACAATCACTCACAATATGCAGTGTATCTCGAGAACGAGCGGGTTGGGCTAGAGAAGCTCTTGCCCCAACTTACCCCGATAATTCACAATCCATGGTACCCCTCTTCATGGTAATTGGTTCACCGGTATCCGAAATAGGGGAGGGAAGGTATAAGCACAGATATTTCGAGGATTTCCGATTCCCTTAATGAAGCTCGACACCCTATCGCTACCTAGTTTTGTGCCGAGAGGCACAGACATAAGCTGTCTTAGGTTATGGTGGTGATGATGGTGAAACAAAAGCCCAACACCCGAAAATTGCAAAAATACCCTTGGGTGGAGGGGAGGACTGATGTTCAGAGAGGTTCGAAAGAAACGAGATTTAAGCGGGGTAGATGCACACCGCATGTCTTATTAATAGACTGATGGTCAAACATGGCATGATACTAACTCGTTGTGGAAGGGACAGTTCGGGATAATACTGCGGCCACGGGAAAGTCAGTGGGCCATGGGCTATCAATCCTTGCCGCTGGATCATGAGTCTCTTCCGCGTACTCGCACACACATTCTCGTTCACTATCGTCGTTTGCCGTGATGTTAGGCCTTACAATAGCGTCTAAACTCGTCAGATTGTTATGCATGAGAAATTTGGTCTGCTGGATGGGAGGAAAGGATAGAAAAGATGTGAGACCGGGCTAGGCTTGCACGGAAAGTCTGTGGTACTAGAAATGAGTCCTCACATTAGACAGACATGCCTTATCCCCTCACGGGCTTCAACCAATCAGTTATGTGGATTGAGAATCGGAGAGAGTTGGACACCACATATCCGATCCACCTATCCCTCATCAACCTCGGCGAGTCTTTGCATTACAGTATGATGCTCGAACGTCAGCCCAATTTTCATTCCATAAAGTTAAGTGCTCCACTATCTGATCAGCATTCCAGCATTCCTTTGGAATTTGTGATTTCATATTGACTTTCGCCACGATTGTATTTTTTATTTTCTTCTTCTTCTGATCATATGTATGGGCTATGGAGCTCTGGTGCAACAGATTCCCTAATTTTCATCATGTTTCAGCACTCGAGGATTACGCCAACGCGTAGAATGGTTTCTGATTGATGGTTCTTTATTTATTTATTCTCTTGTTTCTCGGTTCTGAGCCTCACGGGCTTGTCTCGGGGTCCTAGTCCGTATCGGTTCTCTCGGGCCGTGACCTTCCTCATCTAGCTCTCCGGTAGCCTTTTCAAGGAAAGCCAATTATGCGCTCCGCCTTCTCGGAACTCCCGTTTTCGTCGTGGGTGAAGGAATCAGCTACATCCCTTGGTTTAGGATGTATGGTAGAATATGTGTGATCGGTAGGGTAGGTTTCTGGTGGGTAAAAAGCTAACCTTTTAGGGGGATTAGCGGTGGGGAGGCTTGCATTTTTACTGCGGCCGATATTAATGTACCGGTATTGCTTCCCTTCAAGGTAGCTGTTCCTGTTTGGCGTGTTCGAGTACCCCTACGGTAGCGTCGAAAAAAAGAACTGCAATTTCATGCCATCCAGACCCAGGCAAGAGGGCCAAATTTTGGCGGCATGCAACAGCGGTCCTTTTTAAAAACGCTTCTACATTATGAGTAGAGTACTTATCACACTCGGTTTGTGAGCATCGTGAATTTTGGCGTATATCAAGGATTGGAACATGGTTTGTGAAACGTTGGTGTTTGGGCGGTTTGCTGAAATGTTTAGTTCGCGGATGCTAATGGTATAATAGAATAATCCGGTGAATCTCACCAGAAGACAGTGGTGAGCTACATGTTGTAGCATAGAATACCATAGCTGTATGTCTTCCTTTCGGGCTTCTGTTGGAGCGGACATAGGTTGCCACGGGAGGCCCATGCATCCTGGCGATAGGTTCGCCTGTATTGTACTCGTATATACAGTGCTGTCCAGGCAAGCGAGACCTTCCAACTTGGCTGCATGGACGTCGATATAAGCGTCGGGCCTGGCCACCGTGGTACGGGTCTGTTCCCGGCGAATGGATTGCCTGCAGACAATGAGAACATTGTGCGACCGACCGGGTCGTGGGCTTTGAATCGTGGAGATATGATAGCAAAACGCCCTTCCTGTTTTCGGGCTGTCAGGGTGCCCACTTACCGCCAAGGGTCGTATTGGCTTGTATTGTGTACTGTACTGTACTTGTGCAGTGCTAGTGGAGAAACACTATGGATACGAGTGATTGATGGTTAGGCTTTTTTTTTTTCCTTTTCTTTTCTTCCCTTTTCCCCCCTTCCCTCCCTTTCCCACATCTCCACAAACGAGGCGAATATATGATTGGCGTTTGTCTTTGTCAGAGTTTTGTGGAGCAAGTTGAATCTTTTGCTTGCTTCTTTTCGGCCAACCGGGTGGTACGGTACTATAGTCCCGCACTGTACTGTACGGTACACTCCAAGCATGCATTTCCAAAGGGGAAAAGAAAAAAGTTATATAACCGACACCGATTTCTACATATCCCACTTTTTATTTTTATTTTTTGAACCCCCCCCTCCCCCCTTAGCCCTGTCAATAGCCTGTTGTGAAGTTGTTCAGTCATGAAGCTCTGTAATTTACCAGTGGTAATACTGCACGAGATTCTCGATCATGTATCCCTTTCCCTTCCCGCTCTCTTCCTTGCAACTAACCCAAGAACAGATATCAACACCAAGAGACTTCTCAAACCTCACCCTAACAAGCAAATGGCTCCAAAACCTCGCTGCTCCACGACTCTACAGACGTCTGGAATTCACGCTATCGTCTACAACGGAAACGATGGAATTCTGCGAGTGTCTGCTGATGCGGGGCAGAAGGCAGGACTGGCGACACTGGACGCGGAGCGTGCACGTCAGTGATGAGGTGCGCGAGGGGTCCGGTCGGCGGAGGAGTCCTATTTGGAGCGGGCTTGCGGGAGTGCTGGACGGGTTAGCTGGCTGCGGGCTAGATGAATTTGAGTGAGTTTTGCCCTTCGGCTGAGGAAGGAAAAGTGTGGATTGACTTTGGCTAGCTAGATGGGATTCCCGCGATGTCCCGCCCCCAATCATTATCAAATCACTGCTGAGTTTGCGCTCGCTGCGCAGTCTAAAGCTAGAAATGCCTCTTCGCCCCCAAAACCACTTCTTCTTGGAGAGACTGGCCGTGGCCCACGCGGCACATCTACGGTCTATGCATATCTGGGGGATACAAAACGACGGGCAGATGAATCGGGTCGGGAGGACGGTTGGTTTCGCTGGAGAATTGAAGGATTTGAGTCTTTGCGTGGCAGCAGACTGTGATTGGGAGGACGATGAGGACGAAGACGAGGAGTATTCTTCCTCCTCCTCCGAGGCTGGCGGCGGGGGGGAGGCGGAACTGGAGGAGAGGAATAAATGGATGACCCTACCAGCTGGCGTTCACAGTACACTCTCTAGCATAGAACTAAATGGCTTGTTCAACCTTCGCGATTCACTCCGCTTCTTCAACCCCGCCACCCTCCGGCGCCTGGAGCTTCGCCAGTGCACCGGCTACAATTCCCTCCTCCGGGCCCTCTCCTCCCACCCGTACATTCGAAACATGGAGGAAGTGGTTTTGGGCTCCTGGGAGAATTGCGACATCGCCCGGGTCTCGGAATTTATCTACTCCTGTCCAAAGCTCAAGATCCTCCTCCTATCGCTAAGCTCCTACGCGCTCACGAACGATCTAATGCGTAGCATAATCCCAGCGGTAGAAACCTCGAGAGCAAGCCTAGAAGTCCTACTTCTAGACTTCCGCCACCAAAGCAGAACCGGCAGCACAAGAGACAACAATAACACCAGCAACAACAACAACACCTGCGTGGACAAAACCCTCTACCAGAACCCCTGCTGGCTGTCCTCCATCAAGACCTTCCCCCGGATCCGTGAATTAGGCGTGAGCATCGACCTGGCGGACCTGACCTCCCTACCGGAAATCTCCACAATCCTACCGCCCGACATACGAGTCCTAGACCTCCGCTTCCCTTGGCAAACCGTTGAACGCGACCGCGCGCTACGCACCGCGCAGATTCAGTCCCTCATCGACGCTTCGCCCGACACTTCGCGCCTGAAGTTGGTGATCC
>PYWC01000072.1:739373-753172 GCA_003182015.1 Tuber magnatum | reverse complement strand
AGAGTAAGTCCTCCTACTCCTCAGCGACACTCGAAACCTCGCTTCTCGGATCGCCCCCCCACCCAGCATGTCCATGTCCCCTATCACTCCCCCCATCTTTGACAGACGACCGACTCTGCTTCTTCCCAAGTTTCAACATTGAGAACCTCTTCCGGACACTTCCGACTCCCCTCTCCACTGAGTTCACAATCCCACTGCCGCTACTTCCCGGCGGGCGACCGCTACTGGTACTCACCCGACTCTTGGTCGCTCCTTCGTGGTAATTTTCCACTAACGGAACGGGCGGTGGGGGAGGATATGATTCGGAATCATTATGGCGGCGGCCAAAGGACTTACTTCTTGAGCGGCTACGGGAGGTGCTTGCTGTTCTGCTAGTGGTTGATACACTGCCGCTGTAGGAACGTGAAGAGGAGGATTTAGGTGGCGCCGGGAGAGGCTGGAATGATGATCCTTCCTTTCGGTGACGACTATGATGACCGTTTGGGGCTGCTGTTGTAGTTGCGGTTGCGGTTATGCTGGTTAGGATTCCGTCTTTCGAGTGGTTTGTGTTCGCGCCAAAGATCATGTTTGCTAGGCGGCCGCGGGTACTACCGACGACGCTCGCAACGTCCTCAACTATCGAAGGGGCTGTACTGGACACTGTGCCATCGACAAGGGGGGTCGGTCGGGTGGCATCCATTAGTGACTTCGTTAACGGGACGGGAGTTGATGGGGAACAAAGTGGTGTTCTCCATTGACCAGGGCTGATAGGGATAGGTGGCGGAACCGTACTCGGAGCGAGCGCAGCTATCTCAACCGTGTAATTCTTTTCAAATACTATCCCATTATTAGCTCAATATCAACCAACAAAAATATAAGACATACACTGCATCATATTCTCATGCATAGGCTTCAACGGATTGGCCACTAGTTGGCCATGAACAGCAAGGCATTTCTTGAGCACCAAGACATAATCTAGTATCGCCGTCCTCAAAGCATTCCTCAGTTCAATTGCAACGTTCTCATCATCGATCAATTCTCTATACCCCCCAACCCCACCGTTGACCGGTGAATCCACAACTCCGGTAAGACTCATGCTTAGCGAGTCCAAATTATCTCCGCCTCCTCTGCCATTCGCATCAGCATATCGCTTCTCGAGCAGCGACAATTCCCCAGTCTTCGCAGCGACCGCTTCAATAGCATTCTCAACAGGACTGACCGTCACAGTAGAAACACTTAGAATCTCTGATCTCCGCAGAATAGTTGGAAATCGCTCAGCCGTATTGTAGATTGTCTTCTCACTCCACCAAGACGAAGGTCGCCCCATATCACTCCCGGGCAATGGCCTCGAACAAGAAAACGACCTTGGCCGTTTCCGCAGCAAAAACTCCTTCGTATTTGGCGGAACCTTGGTCCTCTGAAAAACGGGATTCATAAGGTCATTTTCGGGCCCGACAGCAGTAATGTGGATAAACTGTCCCTCAACACTATCAACCTCGCTAGAAACGACAATCTTGGCTGCAGGATGCTGCTGTTGGATCCTATCCGAAAATTGCACAAGTTTCTCCCAGTGATTACCCTGAACAATGAACTGACGATCCCGCAGACCAATTGGGAATCCCATACCCATGTACGCCACACGGAAGAACTGCGGACTGAGCTTGTCGCCGCTGAGAATATCCTCGTGAATCTTCGCCATGGCTCGGTGACATTTACCCAGCTTCGCGTAATCAAATACTACATTCTCGTACTGGTGCGCTAGTTCCTTATACGTATCCAGCGCGTTCTCCCAGCTCTTGCCGTCCTCAAATAATTTTATCATTTCCAGGAATAGCGCCTCCCTCCTCTCGAATGCCGTTTGGTCCGGAAATGGTGGGTCGATTAAGGCTGACACCTTCTCAGTTGTGTCCCATGGATACAAGTCCGCGTGAAGCTGTAATGATAGACCCGCCTCGACGTAATTCTGAGACTTTAACTGGACACTGACAAGTTGATGAACATACCGGATAAACATATCTTCCTTTCGCATATCCTTCAGGAATTCCATTAGTCGGAGGGTATCCATAATATGATAAGCTTCTCCCAGGGGCGTATTGTGAACAGCAACCAACAGATCCAGAAAGCGATCAATGGTGTGTAACAGGTCCCGAACCTTGACCGTAAGGGGGTCATTGGGAATGAGTGACAGCGGCTCAAAGAGCTCAATCAGGTCAGCAATAAAGAGCTTCTGGGTAATGCTTTCTGTGAGTTTTTTGGACTTGAAAAGTCGATCCAGACTCTACCATGATCCATTAGCATCGATATCGCTCAACAAAATCGAAAAACACATACATCAATCATTTCCGCCTGAATAACACTCAAGTCCTGACTCAATGTCCACTCGCTCACCACCATCGTTTGCAGCACCTCCACCGCTACACTCCTCAACCCCTCATGCACGCTCAAGCAGAGTTCAACAATAGGCGCCACCAACCCAGGCACATATTGCACCTGATATCCACCCATCTTCTCAACCCCAAACCTCCTCTTATCCTCGCTACCCGTCTCCCAGCCAATGGCCTCCCATGTCCTTCTCAGTAAATCTGCTCCTTGCTCTCTGACATCTCCGGCAACCTTCCACACCGCCCGTCTCTTCTGCTCCGGGAAGGTTTCCAACGCCAGAGCATCCGACCCAACAAGCATTAGCAAGGTCGTGAAGAAAGCTTGCCAAAGCTCCGTATTGAACTTTTCCGCATCATCCGGGTCCGGCAGGAACGAATCCACCAAAATTCCCGCCAATGTCTCCAACGTCCGCATCGTCGATTTGTGCTGGTAAATATGCACGCTCAACCAGGACTCTGGAAAAGCGTCGCACGAGAGAATACTCATATGGACCTGTAGGTCGTCCATTAAAAACTTGGCCAAGTCCTCCTCGCTAAGATCTAGATGCAAGCCGGTGGGAATGCTTGATACCGCAGCCAAGATAGCAGCAAGCTCTATCAGCGCCTCGTCGAATACTGGTCGGCCAGGAATATTTTTGGTGGGGAAAGGGTAAGTACGGGGGAATAGTAAGGAAAAGGTCTCCCTTTCATGTCTGCCGGTAGACTGAATTGCCCGATACGAATCAATAATTTTGGGAATATACTCTGAGACCTCCTCCCCAAGTTCTTCAACCTGCGCTGCAAGAACGCTGCAGCAAAGCCGAACCTGTTCCCTCCACTGCCCAGTCACATCATCAGTCTTCCCCCAATGCGGGGCTAACCATCGCACAGTGTTAAGCGTCAAAGCCCGTCGATCCTCGGGCTGAGAAAACAGCGAACTCCGCGAGTAATTGATGATCAAGACCAACTTGTAGAGAACCAGCTTCCCCTTAACAGCCGAGCAAGCATCCATAAAGTCAATAGCAACCAATAATATCTGCTCTCGGCTAACCAGCCCAGCCATCTCCGGCAACCAAGCATGAAAATGCTGCACAGCAAGCGTCTGACTGCCCACCAGCATAGGAGCACTATTCCGCATGAGTTTCTCCAGCAGCTTGAATATAACCTGAAGATCCTTCGTGAATGTCTGGTTCCCGCCGTTTATCCCCATAGTCGCCTCCTTCACAATCTGCTGCTCCCTCGCCTTAGCGATAAACTGGAAAATATGCCGTCCAACCTTAAACGTAGACCGCAATCTCCTCGAGATCTCGGGGTCAGTCGGGTCCTGCAATAATCGAGTGAAAGACCGTAGCAGGCACGACGCAGCGATCGGATAATCGAAATGCCTCTCAGCATAAACATCCACAATAGGCTCCAAATGAAATCTCCGATCATAGACGATCCCAAGAACCGTGACGAGCGCGATAAAAACCAGGTCCTCCATCTCCATTTTTTTAGCATACTCGACCAATATCCCAAATAGTGCATCGAAAACCTCCCGGAGCAGTTTAACGACCTCCATCTCGGGAACGAATACAACCTTCTTTAACAATGCGATCAATTCGGACTCTTTCATCCCCCTCCACTGCAACAGCGACAGCAAGACGTCGTTCTGAGAAAACTTTGTACTGCACAGGTAAGTTTTAACCTTTACCATGGCAGTCGTGCCTCCCATCGGCAACGCCGCCACCCACCCTTCATCCCCCGGCCTCCAGGGTTGATTCAGATATCCATTACCATTCCCTGAATCCGTTGATATGGGCGAAGAGGTCCATTCATCATACTTGTGCAATAACAGCGAGTAATCCCCATCCCTCAGGAAGGCTCCCTTATCCCATAGGGGTAACCACGCCAAGGCGGTAGGCGCATGCGGGACACCCGAGAGAACCATGAACAAATGAGCGCTGGGAACGTCCTCCTCATCCAAAGCGAGCCTAATGGTTTGATTCCACGATTCGTCCCTGGCGACAACAACGGATTTCCAAACGGTCACTCCTGGGGTGTTTGAAGCCGAAAATATACAATCCCTAATCTTCTCCCCGTTCGGCCTTCTGACTTCGAGTGATATCTGAAGAGAATTGAAATGCGATGATGCCGGGAGTGCAGAGGAACCCAACTTTGGGTGAAGTAATAATGCCTGTCTTGGCAGGATGGGATTCCCAAGGGTAATGTATATATCAGACCTAGGCTTTGTCGGCGCGCCGGAAAACCCAATCTTCTGCGCGCAATTGATATTGTGCAGCAAAGTAGGCGTAGCCTTGATCAGTGAGTCCGCATCAGGAGATGTAAACGGACGAAGATAAAGATGAAGGCGGTCCGCCTTGGGTGATTTTTCACTATGCAATCGCATATCAGCAGGCTGGTCATCACTAAAGGACTCCCCCTCCAGCATCTCGGGAACCGACATTTTCCCCGTTCGGGACTCAATGACATCTCTAATCAGCCTGTCCCAATCCTCGCCGTCTCCGGACTTCCCGCCGCCCCTTTCCCCGGCTGAGCCCCCATGGCCCTTCTCTGTGCTACCGGTCGCCGACCCCATCCCCGCCGGAGCAAATATCCTCATAATCTGCTCGATGGCTTGGTCCTGCCTTACAAACCTCCCAACGTCAAGAACGCCCACTCCCAGCGCTTTCTGGAATGTCACTCGCTGGGGCATCTGTTGCGCATCGCGCGTTGTGACGGTCGGTGAGTTGGGTAGCGGAGGGACGGGATGGGGAGGAAGGTTCTCATCATTCGCATGCGATTCGGTCGGCGAATCCTCGTTTCCCGAGGTTTTCGGCCTTGGACTAAACAGTACACTCACCCTTCCTTTGATCTTCTGCTCGCCTTTGCCGGGCGAGGTGGCTCCATTCATGGCTGAATGCTTGACAGTTCCAAACGTGGTTTCCGAAGGCGCAGCATGGTGGCCCTTGCCAGATGAGGCGGCTGGGCCGGGGACAACCGACATGGTGGAATAGACTCTAGCAACCAAAAACATGTCCTCCGTAGCATCCCTCGAAGAGAGGTCGGTGAAGAGCGTCTGCATCTTGCCTAAATTCTTTGAATCCAACGGCGTCCCCTGCGCGTCGAGAGATACAGTGAATGACTCTGAAATGGGTACGTTCTGCTTGGTAGCCAGGTAGAATACGAGCGTAACCGGTTCACTGGCCACTCCGACAAAAGCCTTATGCTCCATCGACAAGTGATGCAATGTTACTCCATCCTGGGAAGGGGTAGGCGGGTATTCTAACAACGACATCTGCGACTGCAAGGTAGTGACATCAACGCTGGAGTCATCTCCCGTCAGTATTCTCCCAGAGCTAGGATTCCGAACAATGATCTCTCGGGAGAGTAGTTTATTCCCCCTGACGAGCGCCCAAACCGTCCTCTCCCTGGTGGCCACCAGCTCTGCCTTTGTCAGAACACCGTGCAGCAACTGCCGTCGGGATAGGTCGAGCTGGTGCACCAGAGAAGAAATCTCGTCAAGAAGTGGATACTCGCAGTTTAGCAACAATTCGTGAAGATTGGCCGCATGCCACTCCCTGAGGCAGGAAGCAATTTCATCCACCAACGGTTCCGACTCGAATGAAGACGTCTCGTCACCAACCTTCAACATGGGCACTGGGGCCGCGGGTCGCGGGCGACTATGACCATCCGGGCCGGGGTGTCTGGGTGGAGGTGTAATCATCATCGAACGACGATTCCTCCTTGACCGCGAGGACCTTGTCCGAGCCACCCGATTATCACTATTACCGTTACCGCTGGACTTTGGCCGACGTCCACCCGAATCAGCGCTGCACCGAGAATGACCGTTCGCACCATTCGAGTCCCCATTTTGAGATGAACGATGATTCCCATTGATCATCAAGCTCTCCTGTGGATTGGATACCTCATGGCCGTCGTAACCGTAGTCTCTGCCCTCCACGGAATCCTCGGGCAGTAGCGGCACCTCCGTAGTCAAGTACTCCTTGATGTCGACGCACGCGGCTGGAAAGATCCCCGAGAACACACGAGCTTCAAGGGTAGCTCCCTTAGTACTTGTCAGACCGGCTAGCAGTGATGGAGGCGCAACAAGGTATCCGCGAAACCATTGACCATCATTGCAAGATTCGATAATATAAAGCTCGTCACCGAGTTCCAGGGGGAGGTCATCCCGTGACGTAGGATTGAAGGGGTGCGTTGCTATCGCGAAAGCTATGCGAGCCAGGGGAATCCAAGGCATTGGAACGGACGAATGAGAACGAACAAACTAATGATTGAACAAACAAATGATCTGTAAGGATTTAATGGCTTCACGACAGTTGATTTTCGATGGACAGAATTTGCCTAGCAGATCAATTGGGGGGCTCGGAGCTGACGCGAGATGGGGGAAGGTTTAGAATCGAAGCAGGGCGAGGAGGTTGAGGAAGAAAAAGGAAAATAACCCCCTGGAAGAAGCACGATAGTAACGGTATGATAGTAGCAACAGTAGCACACGATACCGTGAGGATAAAAGGAATGGCTTAGCCCACAACGGAGGAGCAGGAGAAAAAGCCCTGTAATGTAGATTGAAGAAGGGGAGAAAAGGAAAAGAAAAGGAGGATCAAAGGTGAAAACTCAGCCCGAAAGGGAGAGTGGTGGAGTTGAAGAAGGGGGTTGCAGAGAGAGAGTGTGAGTGAGTGAGTGAGTGAGTGAGTGAGTGAGTGAGTGAGTGAGAGTGAGAGTGAGAGTGAGAGTGGCTGAGTGAGAGAGGAAGAAAGCTCTTCAGGTTACAAGCATCATCATACCTTTCAATTGCACGACTCCTGAGGGCAAACCAAAATGCAATGATTGGAATTGATTGGATCGTGTGTGTGTGTGTGTGTGTGTGGAAGAGAAGGAAAAGCAAGATATCATAGCGATATGGTAGAGTTGCAGTGCTCCAGTACTCGTACCGGTACCGGTAGCAAGCTGTCCCCCCCCGTCCTTGATCTGTGCTTCCTTCTCTCCCGTCCTTTTCTTTCTTTCTTTTTCTCTCTCACCCCCTTTGGTGAGGCTCAGATTGACAGAGGGACAAGCTGACAGGTCCACTGGATCGTTCCAAAAGTCTTGTCGAAAGGGAAAGTCTCTCTCTCTCTACGGTATCTCCCCCTCCCTCCCTCACCCACAAAAAAGCAATCAGAACAAAGTGCCAGAGTGCCCCCATGGAATCTCACCCCTCGACCCCTGGAGCACTGTGCAGTGCCGACAAGATAGACAGAGCTGCCATCTTGCCGAGCTCGAGTACCGAGCCAGCACGGTACAAGTACTAGTACTGTGACCAACATCTCTCCTCTCGATCGGTAAGGATTAAGTTACGGTAATTCATGGGCAAATATTATCAACCATCGAAGCAGCCCACAAGAAAATCCCTGAATTGCCACAAGTAGCAACCAAATGGCCGAAAATAGATAAGAAACCACCCCGAATCCTCAAAGCAAGGGAGAAGAGGAAGAATTCAAACTAGTACCTCAAAGGGCAACCTAACCATGATTCCTCCAACGCTCCGACAATCATTACTGTAAGATTCCCACGCACCGCCAATCTCGTACCTGCGAATAACCCGTACCGTGCTGCCCATCCATCCTCTCACCCCAATCCTCCAAACCACCAAAGAGATTCCCCCCCTCTCTCTCGCCGAACACGGCCAAAGCGCAGACGCGGGATGGTGGATGAGAATATTTCCCTTTTGGCACAAAGTTTCACGGTTGGGGAACCGAGCCAATTGGGAATGCACATTGTCAAATTTTTCGTATGATACCCATCCAACAGGGCGGTACAAGTACGATACCGGTACTCGTACGGTAGTTGGTAAAAGTGCGAAAAAAAACATGAGATAAAATAGAATACTCGAGTACCGGTACTAGTACTCGTACAAAAATTAAGGGAAGGGAAACTTATCCCTGACCTGACCGGACTGGGCGGACCTGAGCGTTTCTGTGGGACGGGGGCGATGGTGATGATGGTTGGTGAGTGGGTGCGCGAATGAAATAAAAAGTGCTCGGTGGTGGAGACCGATAGGCGCAGTGCCAGTACGGTAGTCCACCCGTACAGTACTCGTACTCGAGTGGATGGAGTCGGTCGTGGATAGCTAGCTATGACAGATGGGGCTTTGTAGATGTCATAGGGAGCACAGGTTGGGTACGAGTATCGCATTTGGATTTCACCTTTATGCCTGCACCTCACCTATCACACGAGAAACAGTATATCAGCTTCAATCGGAACACAATATCACAAACTCTACGCCAGGCACGATACCGCGGGTCAATGTACGATCTCGATTCCGCAGTCCAAGATGACACCGGTACTGTACTCGTACCGTACCGTGCTCGAGCACCGCTATTCTAAATCCCCCCCCCCCTACCCTGTACCATTCTCCACCACCATCAATCAATCAACCCCCACTCCCACCCCTCCACACACCTCACCCATGGTACTGTAGCACACGCCCAATACCGGTACCAGTAACTCACCACCACAGTTCAACGAGTCACGGTCACCCCCGTACCCCATACCGAATAAATCCCCTACCGTATTGCACGGCACCGGTGGTCCGCCAATACGATAAGTCACCGCACATACCACTCTCTCTCCCCCGCCAACGGCCGGGCATCGGAGTTGACTTGGCTCTCGACCCAGCGGCATCACCGGTATGATAAATTTATACACCGGTATCGCGCAAAGGGCACCCATGGCGGCGACACCGCTTCACCAACAATCACCCGATCCCACCCCTCCCGGCGCTGTGGAGTGCGGGCGACGGTGCACGGTAAGCGAGCTAACTAACCCACAAGGCACCTTTCCCTTCATACGGTACCTGCCGCGCCGCAATCTTCTCCAGCATTCTTTCCCCAGCACAGCAAGCCCATCATCGATGGCAGGGTGCCGTACCGGTACTTTTTACCCACAACAAAACTCGAACCCAACAGCCTGACTTGACCCATCCATCCATCGCTTACGCATTCCACCCTCCCCCCCCAGAGGAGAAAGGAAGGAAAGAAAAGAAAACAAGAAAAAAAAAAATCTCGTGATAATCACATCCACCCGTTTCGGTACTTGTGAATCCATACTCGAGTACCCGTAAAGTTTCTCGAATTCCGGAACGCGAGCTGGTTTTGTCGGTTTCATGTTGTGTTTTGCTTTTTCTCGCTTTCTTTTTTCTTTTTTTTTCTTCTCTGTTTCCAGGGTGCGTTTGCTTTTTGTGCTTGGTATCATATGTGGGCGTGATAGGATATGATGGGGGCTAGGGTGGGTTCATGCAGTCATCCACCATCACTCGGTTAAAACTTGGAACTTGGAATGTGTGGTCTACAGTGTTCTATCGCCTGGTTGTGCGGTGCTCTTCGAGTAGTGACCCGGGGGGGGGTGGTAATTAGCCGGGCTTTTTTTTCTTTTTTCCTTCCTTTTTCTTTCTTGCATGATTTTATGATACTGTATGATATGATACGAGCCAGAGGAGCGATTAAGCTAGGGCTTGGGTAAACTGGTTCATTGGAATCCCCCCGATTTCCTCACGATACGGTATGATACCCCATGTCCGAAGCCTCCAATGTATCATCGCTTTAGGCGTCGTCCCAAACCAACGCATCCCAGAGTGCTACTCGTACCGATCCTATGGATGTCTCCGCGAGCTCACCCTGTAAAGGAATTGGGGGTAAGTTTAAGGCGTGGCATGGGTACGATAGTATGATACCCCGGAAAGCCGGATTGCGCCGGTGCGCTCATCCAATTGGGTCAACCCGAAAACGGCGTGAATGGATCCAAGTCGCATAATGTATGATAGTACTCGTACAAATCGCCTCCTCAGCCACTGGTGTCGAATTGATGGGTAATGAATGATGTAATATAATACCCGAAACTAGCCTGACGGAACCACGCGACTATCACGGGCTGAACAGTTACTACGGTACCGGTACTTGTACTCTGCGGTACTGGTATGATATTATCGCAAGCTAAACGCAGCCACCAGCGTGAAATAATCTGAAGGCACCGACATCCCCTCCCATACCCGGAAAGCCAACATTGAACCACTGCCCAGCTTATAAACTACTGCAACAGCCTTCGCCACGGGACCGTCTCTCTCGCACGTACATGCGGACCATCGCAATCTGTGAGGGACTTCATGATCTGGACAGCTCGAGGAGAGAAACGGAAAGAGGAGGAGGAGGAAGAAAAGTAGTACCCTGTGCATTGGAATATTTCGAGGCGTGACAGAAGGGAATAAGAGTCCGCACTGAATAATTCTAAAATATCGGGATGACTCCGGAGTTTGGTATTGCTATCATAGAGAGGGGCAGTTCGGGGGTATTGGGGGGGGCATGCGATTTTTTTTGCTTCTCAACTCGAAGCTCATTCAAGTTGTGAGGGGTTTCACATATTACTGTGTGGAGGAGTGAAAATGTGGGTGGCAGGAATATGAGTGTTAAACATGCCTTGGGTTTACATATCCGGGAGGGATGTTTCTAGTATAATATCATTCTACAGCTCGTCAGCTGTTTTGTCGGTGTGAGGGGTGGCATACAGGAGATGAATGATATTGTGAGTGGAGAAGAATCGTCCATCCTCTTGAACCTCTTTTTGCATAGTACCTGTGTTCTGGGTGGGTTGTTTGCTATTTGAGCATGTATAGGATCTCGAAAACGTCATAACTGGTTGGCCTTTGGATTTGCTATCTACATATTCAGAATTCCTGGTACTGTACAATTGGACTATTAGAGAGTGGGATTTTAGGACAAGGCTATGTCATCTAAGCTATCTCTATAGCACAATGCTATAATATGGACTGCTAGCCTGAGGTATATGGTGGAACTGACCCATAACCCACAAGTTGAAGGGCAATACTTGAGTATATTGAAGCTAGCTGTGGGGTGATAGTGATAGCATACTCAATTAAGAAATCTTGACTATTGGAGAAACTAGCAGAACCATTATTACCCAGAATATGTAACTAGTACAGGTGCTGGGTTAAGGATTATTAGGTTTTACAAGTATTGCTTGATACTTTAAAGATTTTATGTTAGGTTTCACAGTATTATTCGATACTTGTTATATTTCAAAAGTATTGCTTGATACTTTAAATAGTTTATATTTGGTGTTACAGTATTGTTCAATACTTGTTATATTTCAAAAAGTATCACTGGATACTTTAAGTGTTTGATATTTTGGTTGTAGTATTATATAATACTTGATTATTGTGTATGCAGGGTAGAGACAGATTTTGTAACAGAAAAAGCCTAAGGGAGGAACAGGGATAGAGAGTTTAAGGTATACATTAGTAAAAATTTCTGCTTGTATCACAAGTGTCCTCTATGTCTGGTGTACGGAATACAAAGAATGCAAATTATGAATTGACGTAGTGTCCTGATTGGCTGTAACGACCCAGCATACATGAGCTATGGTAGTGGGAACCTATACCCATACAGGTAGCCAGGAGGCGCACTGGTAGGAACCAACAGTCAAGTAAGTACTTGACCTACGGAGACCCAATAGCTCAGGCTTCGGGATGAACAGAATTAGCTGGGCAGGTACTTAGGTACCTGGGTACACCAGGGAGTGGTGTTAGCGTACTTAGAAACCTCTGAAGGGGCAGTTACCCAGCTATGCCAGGTAACTGGAGGAAGGTCAGAAGTGTCTATCTCCGCCAATGGAATAGACTGGGTAACAGGAAAAAGTCATCTTCTCTGCCGGACAAGGTTACCCTACTCTCAGGACCAGGTTACCCTACTCAAAGTCCTGAGTTACCCAACCTTTCAACACGAAGTCCCTCGGGGAGTTCGGGAGAAATCACCAGAATGTTTGTCACCTGAAACCATGTATAATACTGGAATCTGGGGTTCCCGGAGATGCTATTGGGGAGGCTACACATCTCTGAAGAAGCTGCAAATTGGAGACATTATTCCCATCATACCTCTCCGGCCCCGCCTTGAGGCCCGGACGTCATGGGCAAAGGGTTGCATAGTTGTGTGTAGTCTAGCAAAGAAGGATCTTTGGAGACCTGCTCGCAATACCATGTACGTCGCTGCTGTCCAGTCGACCATAAGCTGTTCGCAGGATATATAAGTGGGCATAGGGTGGAAGGTGGAGTACCTCCTCCAAGTTGTTCGGAGTAAAACAGACCAAAACTGACAGAGTTAACGGGAGGTAACCGTGGGGGTCACGAAGGTAGTCCTGGGTGGTGCCGTGGTGACCGGGAGAGTTTTACACCTACCAAGCCCAAAAGTGTCCCCAATGCCATAGGCTTGGAAAAGAGAAGTGCAGAGATACTAAAAGCATGATTCCTACTACAGGTAAGGTGAAGCCAAGGTAGTGGTCATGGGTAGCGCCTATTGGATCACTCCTGGACCACTGTATCCTGCGGAAGACACTGGAAACCCAAGACTTATAAATAGTAGATAGATAAACTGCTCATGGTAGCTTCTGGGGTCAAGTAGAGATCAATGCATATGGAAAAGGTGTCTTAGATAGTCCAGTTCATCAGGTGACTTGACTGTTAGCCACTGACAAGACACTGATGCAAAGAGGTTTTTACTCTAGCGAGCAAAATAGAAATGCGCCGCAGAAACCTTAACCGCATAAGTTGAACGCCGACCGGAGTCTGTCGATACATGCATGCCCAAAGGGTGTGCCAGGAGACGTGTCGGACCACCCTTAGCGGAGAAGGGTGTGCACGAATAGTTGAAGTAAATTGATGGGGGAGTTTCTGGCATAAGATAAAAACTACCTGAAAGTCTGTATGAAAACTCTCCTACTCCAACAATCAATACCCTCGAGTCCTTAATTGAGTGAAGCATCAGGCTTAATGATATTAAGTTTTACTGTTCACTTTACTCTTATATCTATGTGAGCTTTTGGCAATAAGTTTGAAGTTGTTCGGTGCGGTCGCAACCTGGGGATCTATCTTCCTAGGGGTGCCTCCATTACATTGGCATCATTTAGTATCACTTGTCTGAACTTCTTCCAGACATGGATCCCTTGTGTTCTCAGCGACCTGACAATATATGGTGCACCACTCTTGTAGCTGAAATGCATCTAGTGCACAGCCTCGTATCTTGCTTGTATTTGGTGCACCTGCCTGATGCCCCAATGTTGACAAACCTTGTGCTGTTATATTTGGTCAATATCTAATTATTCTACTCAGGTCCCTTCTTGTAATGTGTTCGGGCCAGGCTCTAATCACGTAGCGGTACGATAGGAGCAGATAGCCTTATGATCAACACGAAGCGAGCGCTGCTTGCTAAAGGAGGCTTCGAACGGGGTGTAATGGGAGATCAAAGAAGTAACCATTCAACCAAGTATATTTAAGAATAGTATCTGTCGAAGTCGGCTGTTTCCATCGCGGGAATCAGCGGTCTTTAAATACAGCATATCGCTTATCTCCAGTATGAGCGATATTGCAAAACATTGTGTGTATCAACCGCTAGCACACAAAACAATACAAGTATCAAA
>PYWC01000072.1:710214-729467 GCA_003182015.1 Tuber magnatum | reverse complement strand
CTGACACAGCGGCTCGGATTTCCCCACTTGTTGGTTTGCATAGCACCCGTAATCTGTTATCGGGGAATTCCACTGCTGTATCCCCATACCTGATAAGAGCATTATGTCTTTTCAGGAAGGGCATTGCAATCAGGGCGTCATACTTCGCCAAGTTCCCCACCAACATCTGCTGATTTGTCCATTTCTTTTTCCCGATTCCCACGGTTAGTCCACATTTCTTGTCGCTTGAGGAGCGGGATCCTTTCATAGCCATATTGACTGTTGTTGGTTGGGGTAGAGGCTCTGTTGGGATTCCATTGGTGGAGATAAAGGTGGCGCTAATTATATCGCAGCCGATTGTTCCTTTGTCAAATAGTACCTTTGCTGGGTGGCCTTCCATATAAATTGTTCCTTTAAGAGCGTCACGGGGTCTGCTTGCCAGCGTCAGTTGTGTTCGCAGGCTTTCCATTTCCACTGAGTTAATTTCCACTTCGTCGTATTCAGTTGCTTCCATGTGATTCGTCCTTGTCTCTCGCTTAGCGGCCTTTCCCTTTCCTTTCTTGGCATAGCCATCCTTTGCGTAGTGTCCCTTTTTCCCGCATTCGAAACATGTGCCTTCCTCGCGGAGTTTCTGTTTCTTGTCCTTCTTGTCCTTTGAATCCTTGCGGTATGGTTTATCCTTCTTCGTATTGTCCCATGACAATGATCCCTTGCTATTCCTTTGCTGTGGCACATGGGTTCGGTAAACTCCTGTTTCATACAGGATAGTATCCTTCCGTTAGGCCTGCTTGACTATCTTGTCAAAGGAATCATCATCCTCCTCTATGGGTTCTACCTCCTGACGTAGTCTGGGATGCATTGCTTCATACAATCTTTGTCTCAGTGTATACTGAGACACTGTTCCAGTAGGCAATCGTCCATGATACATCAAGAGATCCGTCGCGACCAGGGTTATTCTTTCTGTTTTGCCAATTCGTACTTGCTGGATATCCTTGAACCTTTTGTATAGTTCCTCCATGTTACACAAGGATTGGAATCTATCTCTCAAGTACTTTATCAGCGTCGTTTCTCGGATTTTTTCCCCACTCTCATAGTGATTCATTGCTTGGTGGTATCCTTCCTCTGCCTTCCCAGTCCAGAAGCTTCCGAAGTATGCTCCGCTTCCTTCCTTGGTTTTGTCCACTCCATGTAGGGCAAGGTATTGCAAAGTTGCTACGACCCACCGGTCAAATACTTCAGATTTTAGGTCATCCTTTTCACCCGAGAACGACAGTGGCAGTGGAAGTTTGATTTTAGACCCTGCTCGCCCGGCCCCTGGGCTGGGCGGTCCGGTGGCTTCACCTTCGGACATTTCGTGTTCAGACTCTTTGTTACTCGAACTGTTGTCTGAGGAGCTTTCTGGAAAATTGCTAGGGATATCGTCTGGCAGGTGCCTTACTACCGAGTAATCTGATCCTTCTTCTTCCCTTTCTTCCTTCTTGGGTGTCCCGGTAGGTATGCTGTCTTTCTTTGGTAATTGCGCCGGTCCCTTTCCTTTACTGGGGCTGGGAGGAAATTGCCCAGGGAGGGTGGTTGCTGCCTTTGCTAATTCGTCAGTCGACTCGCTAAAGGTCTGCTTGGCCAAATCTCGCGCGAATTGTCGTTCTGCTTCGTCGATCGAAAATTCGCTCTTTGGCCCTATCCGTTTCTTAGGTTGCCTATTCTTGGTAAGGTCTTCTCGTGGGACCTGGTTCCCACTTCGAGTCTCTAATGACTCAATCGTGTCGTTTGGCGGAGCCGAACTTCTCGTAGTTCTGCCACTCCCCAATGCTAGCTTCGCTTATTGGACTTTTGGTAGGTTGATCAGACCAGGTCCCTGCAGGTTTCCTAACCACTTGCTGAGGTTAAAAAAAGTGTAACGTGTTCGGGCCAGGCCCTAATCCCGTAGCGGTACGCTAGAAGCAGATGGCCTCCTGATCAATACGAAGCGAGCGCTGCTTGCTAAAGGAGGCTTCGAACGGAGTGTAATAGGACATCAAAGCAGTAACCGATCAACCAAGTATATTTAAGAATACTCTCCGTCGAAGTCTGCCGTTTCCATCACGGGAATCAGCGGTCTCCAAATACAGCATATCGCTTATCTCTAGTATGAGCGATATTGCAAAACACTGTGTGTATCAACCGATAGCACACCAAACGATACAAGTATCAAACCATACTGTAAAACCAAACATAAAACCATGTGTGTATCAACCGATAGCACACGAAACGCTACAAGTATCAAATGATAGTGTAAAACCAAACATAAAACAATGTGTGTATCAAATGATAGCACACGAAACACTACAAGTATCAAATGATACTGTGAAACCAAACATAAAACCCTAGTAACCCGTCCCGGTTACACTTCTGTTCTGATGTCAGATCTGCTCCCCCAACATCTAGGCTATCTTAGTCCTTATTACACATAAGACGAACAGGCATAGCATAAGGGGCATGTCTTGTGATCATTGGCAAAAGGTCACGTGTTCGATCCCTGGGTCTGTTGGAGTATTTATGGAATAAGTTAATATCTATCAATACAACGTGGCACAAAACACTTATTTATGCCAGCACCAAAGGTTACCAACTGAGAGGTTTTCATGGAGTCTTGAGGGGAAGATCCTCGACTATCCTGACAAGATCAAACCAGCTAAATCGCTGGCTTGGTTATGGAGATAAATGCATGCAAAGATCTCTTAGCTGCGCTAACAGATAGATGCCAACCGGGGGGAGGTCAGGTACTCCAATAGGAGTGCCAGGCGGCCATGCTGGCAGTAAGACCGAATATCAAGTCTGTTGGTGGAGGAATACAGAGGAAAATCCTGGCGAGGGGATGACACTCAAGAGACGATTGTTCACCTATGCCCAGAGGCATGATAAGGTAGAGCCCGAGGATGGCCTACCGCGTAGAAGGTTAACCCTGAGTATAAGAAGGCCTAAACACTATTGACACTATGAGACCGGAGCATGCCTTCTACAGGTTGACGCAAACAGATAAGAAATCTGCCTGTATTGATAAGTCTGTCATTGGAGCTCTTTAGTTCATATACAGATATAGAACCAGCAGCCTCTTGCCATGGTAAAACGGTTCGAGTGACTACAGTTAGAGGAAACACTATGAAGAGAGAGATGGGACACCTTTCCCTCTGTTTAAAGAAATTAGAGTCAAGTGAGGTAAAGGTTTTCAGGGTCTGCAAAGTTCGTACAGGGAACAGGGGGAGGAATAGATAGGCTGCAAACACCCCGATGCAGAATATAAATATTGAGATACCTTTCATGCTGTACAGATATCATCCATGATAGAGAAGAGATCTTATCAATATATTTGTTATACAATACACTTCTTATTACACTTCTATTCTGAAACTTCAAGTGAGCCTTCATAGCAATCACTTCGTCATGTATTGGTCCTTAGTCCAGACTTGCTTGTCCTTAGAGTGGGCTACTGCCTAATACGATATTGATATCTTCTACACTACCAAGGCTCGCAACCACATTCTCAAATAAGTCTAGAGGACTGCTTATCTAGCACCCGCCACTACCTATCCCAAATTTATCTGCCAAAAAACCCACATGTTTAGGAGATCAAAAGTGAGCTTACCCTAAGCAAAGTGTTTAAGGACAAAAATGTTGCCTTCTGGTTCATTGATCATGGGATCAAGTGGGCCCGCAAGACCCATACACTTATACAGAGGGAAGACAAGATATCGCAACTAAGGATCAATGAAGAATTGGGGGATTCTAGCGATATGGACATGTTGTGAACAGAAAGTCAGCAAAGGCTGATCAGCGCATGGGGGCCAGGACAGGGTAGCCTATATCCACTACCACGGGCACTACCAGGGCTAGGAGGTGGCGTTCCGCTTCTATGGCTAGGTTTTACACATACACTTAGAAACGGGTTTGGACCACCAGTACCCGGGGGTTGTACAGAAAGCGTAACAAAGAAGTGAAGCGGACAAAGGTCATGCTCGGGAAGCCCAACTCCCACAGGCACCACTGACTTTGCTGTCTTCACTGCATACATTGGGACACCGATAGGCCAATTGGACCAAAGTGTAACCCAAACCCAGAATAACCAGATGGTCACCTATGGGAGCCTGTTGGATAATGGAAAGAAAACAGTAGAAGGTCTCACTCAATTACAAGTGCAACTTCTGAAAGAGGAAAAGCAGGTTGGGGAGAAGTAGGCGCTCTGGCACAATAAGAGTAGGAAGTTAAAAGGAGAAGTTGAAGTGGAGATTACCAGATTTAAGGTGGTGATTGAAGCCACTTTCGCCTGCATTGATGAGCAATCTGAACAAGAAGCAGCAGTAGGTGGACAGCTACAGCAGAACCTAGAATGCACCATTCAAGAATCATTAAGTAGAGACCAAGAGCTCTACACAGGCCTGGATAAACTGTGAGAGGAGTTAGAAGAAGAACAATGCTACCATATAATCCAGGAACTGCAGTTCGTAAGCGAGCTACAGACCCTTCATAAAAAGGTGATGACAGGGCTAAAGGATATGCAGCAGAACATGACCCAGATATTTGCCCAGTTATCAAGGGAGATAACTGTGCTGATACAAACATCGTTAGGCTTGCATCAGGGGGGATCGACCCATGATGGAGAAACTGGATGAGGACGGTTAGGGCCATCCCAATAAGAGAAGGGGAAAGGGCTAGAGGAAAGAGAAGCCTGACCAGAAACCACTGAAGGGGCTGGAGAAGAGAAGGTAGCACCTCACAATATGGCCAGAGGTGCAGGAGACCTGAACCCTGGAGATAATGGGTCGAACAAGAGTGGGGAAGGACCAACCCATCGGTAAGGCATACGGTGAGTGGGGAAGCTGCGGATGGCTAAGGCAGGGGAGGAACACTAAATGATACTGCAGCTGGCCAAGGAGTTGGTGCGACAGACTGTGTTGTATCAGAAAAAGCCAGCCAACCCTTTATTTGTA
Source organism: Tuber magnatum (assembly GCA_003182015.1). Classification (NCBI taxonomy): domain Eukaryota; kingdom Fungi; phylum Ascomycota; class Pezizomycetes; order Pezizales; family Tuberaceae; genus Tuber; species Tuber magnatum. The sequence continues at coordinate 724,524 of PYWC01000072.1, read as the reverse complement.
TACAAAGCAAAGTCCTACAAGGACATTAAAACCTGGCTACATGCTTGTCAGGACTACTTTAGCCAGAATCCCATGCTGTGGATGGAGGATAAAGATAGGATGGTATATGGACTAGGAAGGACAAAGGGTGCCGATATGACACCCTTCAGCAACTGGTATAGGAACAGTATGGAAGGGCTGGAAGGGTATGCTGCTTGTTTGGGGTTGTTAACGTGGGAACAGTCCCGGCATTAAATAATTGTGTCATTCTCACTGATTAATGAGGACTGGAAAGCATGAGGACAGATGGGAAAAATCAAGTATGAGACGGACATTGACCAGTACCTTCTGCATTTGGAAAACTTAAACCACAAGGCCAAGCTTCAATGGACAGCATAGAGGAAAATAGTTGAGGACTGACTAGCAGAGGCAATTCTGAGATGGTTGTCTCATAGGTGATGTGACAGCGATACCAAATGGCCAGAGCACCTGTGAGCGGTTGGCAACCAGGAGGAGGCTTTCCATGACAGTATAAAACAATGGTAAGACACTTACTCCATCTCGTCAGGGCTCTCCACACCATTAAAGCGATAGTGGGAGGAGAAAGAAAAGAAGCTGAAGTGAGGAAAGGAGGAAGGGCTACATAGCAACTTCCGGAGTAAGACAGCAGCTAGGACCTTCAAGTCAGTGTGGTTTGCCTAGGCCAACAATCCAATCAAGATTCAAGAGGTTGTGCATACAGACTGGAAAAAGGCTCATAAGGGAATACCCCAAAACTTGGTCAACCAACGCTGGGAAAATAAAAGCTGCACCCAGTGCGGACTTACCAACCACAAGTAGGGAGCTTGTGGGAAGGGAGCCATTGTCACAACAATAGGGCAAGAGAAAGCAGTGAAGTTTAGGCTATGAACTGTGAAGGTTCAGAACACCGCCGTAAGGCCAGCGGTGAACCAAACCTATGTGCTACCAGCACCCAGACTTTGGAAGTTCTTGGATCAAGAAGGGGGACATATCTGGCAACTGGGAGCCCTGTACATAAACCACAATCCACATTCCGAGCTAGGGCAGTGGCTTATTCAAGAATGTTGGAGAACGGCACTGACTGGGTTGTGCGTGTAAGTAGGGACAGAAGTGTGCAAGGAATAGCAAACCTTTTATAATGGAGAAAGTTAACCCATCTCAGGAAGATGCAATCAAGAATGACCACTGACCTGGACACAGGACAGCAGGACTTTATATTCCCTCCTGGGTAGAGAAAATTCAAACCCAACACTGAAGAAGAGGGGACTATTATGGGTGGCAACTCAGGGTGTCCCAACTCTTTCCTCCAAAGGTCATGCATGGGAAATGAGTTGGGATAGCGCAGGACCACCTGAAGGAGCTCTCCCAGTCACCAGGATAGCACCACCGATGATGGTGAGTGGGTAGGTGGCAGGTTGCTAGGCAAGACAAAGGGTGGTGGGCTTGCCTTAAATCATACGCAATGACAGGAGTGGAACACCTAAGGCTGGGTTATAAAGATCGCTCCCTCATCAATGCACTGGTGGTATAGACTGGTATAATCAAATATTGTCATTGATGGGAAAGAAGGCAAGAAAGATAATGCATATATCAGGGACCAAGTTCATCTGACGAGGCCTAAATAGCCGAAATTCTGTGGGTACAATAATAAACACCCAAAATTGTTGAACGCCTGAAATAAAAACATACGTTGAATGAAGACAGGGTAACCCTATGGTGGAAGCAAAGCAACTGAAAACGCAAGTCCCAACACCTGTCCATTACGAGTATGGACAAGGCACGGCCCACTTAAGAATACAAGGAGAATGAGTACTGATTCACATGTTATTAGACTTGGGCTCACAGATCTTTGTCTTACAAGAAGAGCTAGTTCAAAGACTGGGACTAGCAATGATACAGTGAGACAACTCGGTTAGTATAATGGAGTTTGACAGTACGCAGTCTCAAAATCTGGCAAGATGCTATATGACACCTATCAAGCTTGAAATTTGGGCTAACCGACATTACTCAGAAATCACATGTGCAGTCATGAGCCAGGGGATCCATAACTTGATAATACTATTGAGTCAGTGGCATCACCAACACCGCCTATTATTCAGAGAAGATATAGGAAAATAGATGTTCTAGGCAGAGCACAGTAAGCAACACCTAGAAGCAGAAGATGAAGGAATCTGCATCAGGTGGGATGAGACACTAGCCTTGGACCCCGCAGCAAGATATGTGCACTGAATCGTAGGCCCAGAGGACCTAAAGGCAGTTGTCATAGAAACCCTGCCAAAAACCCTACTGGGAGTACCCTGATCTCTTCCTGCCTCAGGCAGTGGAACGGCTCCCAAATTACAACACCTTTGATCATGAGATCAAGGTCGTTGAATGTGCAAAGCCCCCATGGGGCCAATATACCTGCTATCCGAAAAAGAGCTACAGGCGTTGTGAGAGTACCATGACAAGATGCCGTGTGAAGGGAACATAACGCCAAACTAGTCCCCCACAGGTACACCAATACTGTTTGTGCTAAAACCTGATAGTCAACTGAGACTGTGTGTAGACTGCCACAGACTTAACAAGGTAACAATTGCTAACAAGTATCCCCTATGGCTTATGAGTAAGCTCAGAGATCGAGTAGTCGGGTTGCGTATCTTTATCAAGTTGGACCTAAAGGATAGGTACCACTTGATGTACATTAAAATGGGTGTGGAGTGGAGAACTGCATTTCACACTCGATACGGTTATTACAAGTACCAGGTAATCCCATTCGGACTAGTGAATGCACCTGCTACCTTTCAGGACATGATGCACATTGTTCTGAGGAGGTTCCCAGACTTGGGAGTAGTCGTGTACATAGATGATGTCCTGAGCTACTCTAAGATTGGGGAAGACCATATCAAAATAGTCAAGATGGTAGTGACCAAGTTGCGAAAATACCAGCTGGCTGTGTCTATCACTAAATCAGTATTTCACACCAGAACGTGGGAATTTCTGGGATACATAGTGAAGACAGATGGGATCACTAGGTGTGATCAAAAGGTCAAAGTCATAAGGAAGTAGAAGAGACCTGAGTCCATAAAGGTTATACAAACTTTCACGGTATTTGCAAACTTCTACCGCAGATTCATCAAGAATTTTGCGGGGACATGTAAACCAATAACTGAATTGTTGAAAGGTGACCTAAAGGGATTCGCCAGGGGAAAGGCACAGGGGGAGGCTTTCGAGATCATGAAAGAACAGTTTGTGACGGCCTCTATATTGGTACATTTCCACCCAGACTGAAGTACGGCAGTGGAAACAGATACAAGTGACTTTGTGCTAGGGTGTATACTGTTACAGTACATTGAGAAAAGGCTATACCTGACAGCATTTCACTCCTGGAAGCTCAACACAGCAAAATGCAACCACGATATTCATGATAAAGAGTTGCGCACCATAGTTGAAGCGTTTAAAGAATGGCGTCACTACCTTGTGGGAATAAGGGAACCCAGCACGGTATTTACCAATTATCAGAATGTACAGTACTTCTTCATGAATAAGGCATAGAGTGCCAGGTAGATAGGGTGGGCATGGAAGTTAGGGGATTTTAACTTCAAAATTGTGTACTGATCAGGGTCAAGTAGAGGAAAGCTGGATGCATTAAGTGGACGGCTGGAGTACCGCCCTGAGGGGGGAGCTACAAGAAGTGAGAAACACTTAATCTTAAACCCGGCATATTTTAACCCGGTTATGGTAATAGTGGTAGAAAGAGAGGATGAACTAGGTCTAGGTCAGAAAACACCCCAGCTGGAATATACCCGAGCTATGAAATTACACCCGGAAGCTCGGATTCCAACATGGGGCTCAAGCAAACTGGCAGGACATGACATCCATGCTGTAGAAGGGAGGGAAGTACCTGCGTGGGGACAAACAATGGCAGCTACCAGAATGGCCTTAGCATTACCAGCCGGAACCTGCGGCCGGGTAGCTCCTAGAAGTGGCCTGGTCGTCTAACATGGGATCATGGTCGAGGTGGGAGTTATTAACATGGACTACTGGGAAGAGGTGAAGGTATTGCTATTCAATTCGAAGGACCAGGACTACCATGTAGGGAAGAGCAAACAAGTTGCACCACTCATAGTGGAAAGGATTCATGATGGAGAGTGCTATGAAGAAATAGAGCTAGATAATATTGAGAGGGGTCAGGAAGGATTTGGAAGCACAGGAACCAGTGTGGTCAAGATCCCAACCAAAGCAAGTCAGTTGAGGGAGGAAGGAGGGCTAAAGCAATATTTCTATGGGTTTAATTAGGGGAGGCATAAGGCCATGACAAGCGAAGAAATCCTGATAACCAACGAGGTGGTTATTAAAGCCATGGCACAGAAATTGGATACCCAATTCTTAAGACAGGTGGATGAAAAGGAGAAGTCAGACTAGGACTTGAAATTGAGAAGAGAAGGGTTGGAAAGGCTCTGAGATGAGGGAAAGGAAATGCCGATGAATTGGACCTTAGCGGATGGTCTCCTTTAGTACAAGGGATGGCTATTCATCCTCAAGGATGAAGCCCTACAAACAGTGATTGCTTAAAGTAGCCATAATTCCAGGGTTGCGGGGTGTTGCAGCTAGGAAAAAATAGTAGAAATCAAAAAAAGAGACTTCGACAGAAAAGGGATTAGGGAATGGATAAATGACAAGGTACGATCCTGTGATGAGTGTCAACATAATAAAGTGCCATGACAGACAAAGTATCAATCTCTACAGTTATTGGAAGTACCCTGCACTGCGTGGACATCTATCTCAGTGGACTTCATAATACAGCTACCAAAGTCGGAAGATTAGACTCAGATCATCGTAGTAGTCAACCGGTTCACCAACATAGCCCACTGTAGAGGGCTCAAGAAAGGTGTAATGGCAAAGGATATAGCCTGGATCTTTATCCAGGAAGTATAGAGATTGCATGGGCTGCGGACAGAGATAATCTCAGAGATGGATGTGAAGTTTGCCGGTGAATTTGGGGAATTCTTCTGCAAACTCAGAGGTGTTAAGTGAAAAATGTCAATAGCATATGATCCTCAAATGGACAGGCAAATAGGGAGAACCAACCAATAGTGGGAAGGTTATCTTGGAAGCTTCGTTAACCATGATCAAGATAACAGGCACGAACTGCTTCTACTAGAGGAACATGCCTACAATAACTCTGTTACAAGTGTGCACAGGTTAACCACATGCTCCGCACACTATGGGTACTACCCCTGGATGGAGTAGATGAAGGAGTGAGAAGCTAGAAATCAAGGAGCTACTACATATACTTGCTGGATGAAGGAAATACATAGACAGGCGATAGCTACACTAAAGGCAACAAGAGAAGCAATGGGGCAGTACCATGACAAGAAAGCTATGCCATAGTCAAACTTTCAGATGGATGACTTGGTCATGCTAAATGCCAAGAATATTCACACCAAGTGACCCTCCAAAAAGCTTAGCTCAAAGTTGCAGGGGCCATTCAAAATCCTGGAGCCATGCGGCAACTAAGCATTTAAGCTAGAAATCTTGGAAAGCTGGAAGATTCATCCATCTTCCATATATCATTGTTGGAGCCTTATCGGATGTTAGTTTCACTGGTGCGAGAGCAGCCTCCCTGTGTACAGTGGAAATAGACGGTGACCTGAAATGGAAGGTTGAGAAGATAGTAAAGAGCGAGAATATTTCCTATACTGGCAGGGTTCATGGGCGCACCGGGAGGACCCATGAATGTGGGAACTTTATGAAGTGGCGGGGGTGTTCAGAGGATGAAAATACCACGGGACTGCCGGGGCACTTAAAGCATGAAGCGGAGTTGGTGGAAGGGTTTTATAAGGAGAACTCAGAGTTGCTATGGATATAGTGGAAGGATGCCAAGAAAAGGTTTTCCTGGGCGTGGCCAAGTAAACACGCAAAGGTTTTTTACTCTATCTTGCCGAGTCCTTAAAGCAACTTAAATTGTACACTATCAGAGAAATAGATTGTAGAGATCTGTGCTGAACCCTTATGAAGGGGAGCTCTTGTTACACATAAGATGAACTGGCATAGCGCAATAGGCATATCATGTGATTATTGACAAAAGGTCACGTATTCAATCCTAGGATTCATTGGAGTATTAGGAGAATGAGTTAATTTATACCAATATGTTAGGCAGTAGCCAACTCTAAAGACAAGCGAGTCTATACTAAGGCCCAATACATGATGAAGTGATTGCTAGAAAGTCTCCGTGGGAATATCAAGGTAAAAGTATTATAAGAAGTGTATCATATAATGAATATATTGGTAAGATCTCTTTTCTGTCACAGATGATGTCTGTAAAGGGTAGGAGGCACCCTGATATTTATATTCCATGTCTAGGTGTTCATGGCCTATCTATTCCTCCTATTTTCCCCTGTGCGAAATTCGTAGACCCTGAAAACCTTTACCCTACTTGACTCTGATTTCTGTGACCAGCAGGGAGGGTATCCCATCTCTCTCCTCGCAGTGTTTGCGCTAATGGTAGTCACTCAAACACTTTCACCATGGGAAGCAGCTACTGGTCCTATCTCTACATACGAAGTGGTCAGCTCCAATGGCAGATTTCTTATCCATCTGCCACAACCTGTAGGAGACATACTCCTGTCTTATCACGTCAATAGCGTTTAGGCCTCACTACATTGTGTGTTGAGCTTTCACGTAGTAGGCTATTAGTAGGCTCTACTTTATCCAGCCTCTGGGTGTGCACAAATGATTGTCTCTTGGGCGTCCTCCCCTCATTAGGATTTTCCTCAGCATTCCTCTACCAACCGACTTAAAATTCTGTCTTACTGCCTGCATGGCAGCCTAGGACTCCTATTGTAGTAGCCAACCTCCCCCCGGTTGGCATCCACCCATTAGTGAGGTAGAGGGATCTTTGCATGCATTTATCTCCACAAACAAGGAACTGATTTAGTTTATTTAGCCTTATCAGGATAGCTGAGGGTCTTCTTGTGAAGACTGCGCAAAGACCCGTCGGTCGGGGACCTTCCGTGGTAGCATAAATGAGGGTTTTGTACCGATATTGGATTGGTAGAAACCAACTCATTCTCCAATCACTACAATGGACTCTGGGATCCAACATGTGACCCTTTACCAATGATCATGTGACATGCCCATTACGCTATGCCAGTTTGTCTTATGTGTAACATCAGCCCCCCACTCTAAGAGTTTGGCTCCAATCTCTATATCCATTTCTCTAATAGTATACCAATTAAATTCCTTTAAGGACTTCCCAAGCTAGGGTTAAAACCTTTTGTGCATTCACTTGGCCACGCCCAAGAAAACCTTTCCTTGCCATCCTTTCTCTTTATCAGCAGCATTTCCAGGTTCTCCCTGTGAAACCCTTCTATCAATTCTGCTGTATGCTTCAAGTGTTTCAATAGTTCCCCTATATTTTCATCCTCAGAACATGCCCGCCACTTCACAAAGTACCCGAATTCACAGATCCTCCTACTGCGCTCGTGAACCCTGCGAGTATTGGAAACGACCTCGCTCCTTACTATCTTTTCAATCTCCCATCCCAAGTCACCCTGTATCTTCTTAGGCACTCAGGGAGGCTGTTCTTGAGCTGGTCAAACTGATATACTATAAGGCTCCAACATTGATACATGAAAGACAGGGTGAACCTTTCTGCATTCTGGGATTTCTACCTTAAATGCTTGGTTGCCGTGTGGCTCCTGGATTTTGAATCGCCCATCCAACTTTGGGCTAAGCTTTGTGGAGTGTCATTTAGTGTGAATGTCCTTAGCCTTTAGCATGACCAAGTCGCTAGTCTGAAAGTTTGGCTGTAGCCTAGCTTTCTTGTCATGGTACCGCCCCATTGCTTCTCTGGTTGTCTTTAATGTCGCCATCATCTGTCCATGTACTTCCTTCATCCAGTGAGCATATATGGTAGTTCCTGGGTTTCGCGCTTCCCGCTCCATCACCCACTTGGTCTGCAGGTAGTATTCATAGTTCACGTAGAATGGGGTTAGCTCATATACACTCATAATGGAGTAATTGTAGACTTGTCCTGCTGGTGGAAGCAGTTGGTGCCAGTCATCTGCATCGTAGTTAATGAAGCTTCAGAGATAGGGCTTCCAGCACTTGGTTGGTTCTCTTCATTTGTCTATCCATTTGAGGATGGTACACCATTGACATTTTTCGCTTAATGCCTAAGAGTTTGCAGAAGGATTCCCAAAATTTAGCAGCGAACGTCGCGTCCATGTCCAAGATGATTTCCGTCGGTAGCCCATGTAATCTTCATACTTCTCGGAGAAAGGTCTAGGCTATATCATTTGCGGTTGCATTTTCCTTGAGCGCTATAAAACAGCCCATCTTGGTGAACCCGTTGACTACTACCATGATCTGAGTATTATCTTCTGACTGCGGTAACTGCATTATGAAGTCAGTTGGGATAGATGTCCATGCCGCATAGGGTATTTCCAATAGCTGTAGAAACCCGTAATTTGCATGTCGTGGCGCTTTGTTATCTTAATACTCATCACAGGATTGTACGCACCCATTTATCTATTCTGCCAGCCCTTCCTAGTGTAAGTCCCATGTTATGATTTCTACTGCCTTCTCCTGGCCGCAGTGTCCCGCAACCCTTAGATCGTACCTGCTTGAAGCTATTAGCATCTCTAGAGCTTCGTCCCTTCAGATAAATAGCTGCACTTTATAATAGCATAGGCTATCTACTAGAGTCTAATCTATCGGCATTTCCTTTCCCTTATATCGGAGTCTCTCTAACACCTTTCCTCTTATTTTCCAGTCGTGGTCTGTCGCCCCTTTTTCCTCTACCTGTCCTAAGAATTGGGGATCAAATTACGGTGTCGTTGCTTTAATAACCACTGCATTGGTTAGTATGGTTTCTTCGATTGTCAAGGCCTTGTGCCTTCCCGGATCGCAGTTATCAAAGTATTGATTCAGCTCTCTTTCTTCTTGCCGCTGACTGGCTTTGGTTGCGGTTTCGACCACACCGGTTCTCATGCTCCCAAATTCCTGCGGACCCCTCTCAGTACCATCTAGGTCTATTTCTTCGTGGAGCTCCTTATCATGAATCCTTTCAACCACAAGTTGAGTAACTCATTCGCCCTTACCTATGGGGTAGTCTTGATTCCTTAAATTGAATAGTAGTACCTTTACCTCCCCCTAGTAGTCCTTGTCAATAACTCCTGCCCCGACCATGATCATATATTGGACAGCAAGGCTACTTCTAGAGGCCACTCAGCCACAGGTTCCCCCTGGTGATGCTAAGGCTATTCTGGTGGCTCTCATTGCTTGTCCGTGAACAGGTACTACTGTCCCTTCCAGGGCATAGATTTCATGTCCTGCCACTTTGCTTGTGCCGTGTGTTGGAATGTGAGCTTCTGGGTGTAGTTTCATAGTACGGATGTATTCCGGCTTGGGTATTCTTTGACCTGGACTGGGTTCAGCTTTTCTTTCTACCACGATTACCATTACCCAGTTAAAATGTGCGAGGTTTAGTATTGAAAGTTTCTCGCTTTGCACAGCTCCCTACTCAGGACGGTACTCCGGCCATCTGCTTAATGCATTCGTCTTTCTGCCCCGCAACCCTGGTCAGTACACAATTTTGAAGTTAAAGTCTGCTAACTTCTGTACCCACCTTATCTGCCTGGCACTTCAGACTTTTAGTCGCGAGGAAGTATTATAGGTTCTGATGATCAGTGAATCCTGTGACGGGTTCCTTTGTTATCGTAAGGTAGTGATGCCATTCCTTGAATGTCTCAACTATGGCAAACAACCCTTTATCATGAATCTCGTGGTTGCATTCCGCTGAGTTGAGCTTCCAGGAGTGAAATGCTATCAGGTGTAGCCTTTTCTCGATGTCCTGTAACAGTATACACCCTAGGGCAAAATCACTTGTATCCATTTCCATCACTTTATTTTGGGCAGGGTGGAGATGTGCCAAAATGGGGGCCGTCACAAACTGCTATTTTAGGCACTTAAATGCTTCCTCCTGCTCTCTTCCTCGCGCAAATCCCTTTGGGTCACCTTTTAATAATTCTGTTATGGGTTTACAAGTCCCCAAGAAATTCTTAATAAATCTGCAGTAGAAGTTTGCAAATCCCATAAAAGTTTGTGTGTCCTTTATGGACTCAGGTCTCTTTCATTCCCTTATGGCTTTGACCTTTTGATCAGTCATGGTGATCCCATCTGTCCTTACTATATAGCTCAGAAGTTCCACTGTTTTGGTATAGAATACTGACTTAGTAATAGACACTGCTAGCTGGTATTTACACAACTTAGTCAATACTTCTTTGACTAGTTTGGCGTGGTCTTCCACTGTCTTGGAGTAGATTAGGACGTTGTCTATATATATGACGACTCCCAAGTCTAGCAATCTCCTTACAACAATGGGCATCATGTTCTATAAGATAGCGAGTGCATTCACTAGCCTGCAAGGCATTACTCGATACTCGTAATACCTGTATCAAGTGCTGAAGGCGGTCTTCCCCTCGTCCTTCTTTTCAATGCATATCGGGTAGTACCCATCCTTGAGGTCCAACTTGACAAAGATACATGACTGAACTACCTGATCTCTGGGTTGACTCATGAGCGGTAGTGGGTACTGGTTGGCAATCGTAACCTTGTTAAGTCCACGGTAATCCATACAGGGTCTCAGTCACCCATCAGGTTTTGGAACAAACAGTATTGGTACACTTGTGAGGGACTGGCTGTATATTATTTTCTCCTCGCGGAGCATTTGGTCAAGGTACTCTGGTAATACCTGTAGTTCTTTCTAGAATAATGGGTAGATTGGTCCCCATGAGGGCTTCTCATCTTCACTGACCTTGATCTCATCATCAAAGGTGTTATGACTTGGGAGCCATTCCACTACTTGTGGGAGGAAGAGATTGGTGTACTCCTGGTAGAGTTTTGGTAGGATTTCCAGGAGAACTGCCTCTGGGTGCTCTGGACCAGCTATTCAGCCCAATTATCTCACTGCAGGGTCTCAGGCCACTGTTTTGATGCATCCAATGCCAATTCCTTCATCCTTTGGTTCCAGTCATTGCTCATAGTGCTCCACCTGAAATGTCTATCTGCTCATATCTTCTATGAATAATAGGGGGTGTTGGTGGTGCCAGCAACCAAATGGAATTATGATGTTATAGATCTCCTAGCTCATGACTCCCCAGGTAATTTCTGAGCAAAGTCGGTTAGTCTCAATATCCAGCCTCATAGGGGTCGTATAGCACCTTCCTGCATTTTAGGATTGTGCTCTGTCAAACCTAGTTCCACTAAGTGGGTCGTCTCACTGTATCATTGCTAGGCCCAATCTTTGGACTAGCGCTTTCTATATAAGCAAGATCTGTGAGCCAGAGTCCAATAACATGCGAATCGGTACTGCTTTCCCCTGTATTCACCGGTGGGCCATGGCTTCTGGGCAGTCATAATGTGGAGGTGTGGGGACTTGAGTTTTCTGTTGCTTTGGTCTCTCGGTTGGGTTACCCTGTCTTCAGTCAACGGACATTTTTGCTTGGGGCATACAATAATCTTGGGTGTTTGTTATTCTGCCCACACAATTTTAGCCATTCAGGCCTCCTCACACAAACTTGGTCCCTCATATGTACCTCTCCTTTCTTGCCTTCTTTCCCCTCAATCACGATATTTAATCATAGTGGTCTATGCCACCAGTGCATAGATGAGGGAGCGACCTTTCTTACCTGGTATTAGGTGTTCGACTCCTGCTCTTGTGTACGATTTAAGGCAAGTGTGCTGTCCTTTGTCTCGCCTGGCAACCTGCAGTCTACCTACTCGCCATCGCTGGTGGTGCCATCCTAGTAACTGGATGAGTATCTTCAGGCGGTCCTGCTCTATCCAGACTCCTTTCCTGTATATGACCTTTGGAGGAAAGAGTTGGGGTGCCCTGAGTTGGCCCCTGTAACAGTCCCCTCTTCTTCTATTTCCAGTTTGAACCTTCTCTACCCTGGAGGGAATATAAAGTCTTGCCATCCCATATCCAGGTCAGGGGTCATTGTTGATTGCATCGTCCTGAGATGGGTTAACCTTCTGCGTTATACATGGTTTTCTATACCTTGCACACTTCCGTTCCTGCTCACGCTCAGAACCTAGTCAGTGCGGTTCTCTAACATTCATCAATAAGCTGTTGCCATAGCTCAGAACATAGATCGTAGTTTGTTTCTAGGGCTCCTGGTTGTCAGATCTATCCCCCTTCCTGATCCGACAACTCCCAAAGTCTAGGTGCTTGTGCTATGTGGGTTCCGTTCACTGCTGGACATGGGGCGGTATTCTGATCCTTGACGTTTTGCGACCCAAACTTTACTGCTTTCTGTTGTCCTATTGTTGCGACAATGGCTTCGTTCCTACAAGCTCCCTACTCGTGATTGATGTATCTGCATTGGGTGTAGCTTTTATTTTCCCAGCATTCGTTGATCCCATCCCACGGTATGTCCTTGTGAGCTTTCTTCCAGTCTGTATGCTCAACTGCCTGGACCTTGGCTGGTTTGTTGGTCTGGGCGAACTGTACTGACTTGAAAGTCCACAGTGTTTTCTTTTTCAGGGACTTGCTAGGTCACCCGTCCTCCTTTTGCCACTTCAGCTTCTTGCCTTGCTCCTCCTGCCGTCATTTGAACTGTCTCGAAGACTCTCCAGAGTTAGAAGAATTGTCCCATTGCTGTCTTTCGCTGTTGAAGAAAGCCTCTTCCTGCTTGCTGACCGCATGAAGGTACTCCAGCCATTCGGTGTTAGTGTCAGATCGTTTATGCGACAGCCATCTCAATCTTGCCTCTGGTGGTCGGTCCTGGACTATCTTTCTCTATGCCATCCCTTGAAGCTTGGTCTTGATGTTCAAGTTTTCTATCTGGAGAAGGTACTTGTCAATGTCCTTCTTGTACTTGATTTTTCCCATCTGACCCAGAGCTTTCTGGTCCTCTGTGATTGGTGAGAAGCATGCAACTATTTCATGCTGGAGCTGTTCCCACTTCAGCAATTTGGGATGAGTGGCCTACCCTGCGAGCTCTTTCATGCTCTTCCTATACCAGTTGCTGAAGGGTATCAGGTCGGTACCCTTCCTTATTCCTAGGGCATATATGATTCTATCTTTATCCTCCATCCACAGCATGGGATTTCAGCTAAAGTAGTCCTGACATGCCTGTAGCCAGGTCTTAAGGTCCTGGTAGGAGGTTGTCTCGTATATGAATTGAGGGTCAGTGGGCTGCTTCTGCTGCAGGGCAGTCTGTCGTACCAACTCCTTGGCCAGCTGCAGCATCGTTTTGTGTTCCTCCGGTTCCTTAGCCGTTCGCGACCTTCCCAAGGGCAGCATACCCGGCCCTCGGCATGGTCCTTCCCCACTATTGTCTGACCCGTGATCTCCTGAGTTGGGGTCTCCTGCTCCTCCAGCCACATTGGGAGGTGCTATAGTCTTTCCCCGGCCACTCTGTATAGTCTCTAGCTGGGTGTCCCTTGTGGCTGGCCCCTTTCCTTTGTCCTGTTGGGATGGCCCCAATCATCCTCTCCCGGTTTCTCCATCATGGGTTACTCTTTTTTCATGTAACCCTAATGCCGTTTGCACCAGCACGGTCATATCTCTTGATAATTGGGCAAACATCTGGGTCATCTTTTGCAGCATGTCCCTAAGCCCTGCTATTATCTTGGTATTGAGGGTGTGTAGCTCTGTAACGAACTGCAGGTCACCGGTCCCTGTACCGCGTCGTTCCTCTACAAACCTTTCCCAGAGTTTCTCGTGGACTGTGTACAGCTCCTGGTCCCTAGTTATTGATTTGTGGATGGTGTGTCCTAGGTCCTAGTATGGCGGGTCATTAACTATGCCTTGTTGCTCCGAGCGCTTGTGCATGGCGGTGAGTGCAGCTTCGCTCACTCGCTTAAATCTGGTGATCTTGGCTATGACCTGTTCTTGCAACCTCCTACTCTTATTTTGCCAAGGGGGTAACCCCTCTTCTATCAGCCATTGTAACAACCCAGCATACATGAGCTATGGTAGCCGGAACCTACACCCATACAGGTAGCCGGGAGGTGAACTGGTAGGAACCGGCAGGCAAGTGAGTACTTAACCTACGGTGACCCGATGGCCCGGGCTCCGAGATGAGCAGACTTAGTGGGCATAAGGATTTAGGTACATAGCTATATCTGAGATTGGTGTCAGCGTACCTAAGGACCTATGCAAGGGCAATACACAGCTAGGCTGGGTAACAGGAGAAGGGCCCAGTGTGTCTATCTCCGGAAGTGGGATAGATAGGGTAACAGGAGAAAGTCCACTTGTCCACCGGACAAGATTACCCTACCCTCAGGACAGGCAGTCAACGGACATTTTTGCTTGGG
>PYWC01000072.1:648867-696302 GCA_003182015.1 Tuber magnatum | reverse complement strand
GTCTATGCGAGAACTCTCCTACTCCAACAATCAATCCTCTCGAGACCTTAATTGAGTGCAGCGTCAGGCTTAACGATATCAAGTTTTACCGTCTACTTTTCTCTTACATCTGTGTGAACTTTTGGCGATAAGTTTGAAGTTGTTTGGTGCGGTCGGAACCTTGGGATCCATCTTCCTAGGGGTGCCCCCGTTACAGCCATTCCCTATTCAGAGGTGACTCTCGTACCTGAGTGAGTCCCTCTACAGTTTCCTTTTCCTCATTCAACAGGGTCCCATACAGGACTATCTGGTCACTCGGTGTTTAGGTTACACTTCGGTCCAATTGGCCGATTAGTGTTCCAATATATGCGGTAAAGGCACCCAAGTCAGTAGTGCCTGAGTGAGTTGGGGTTCTAGAACATGACCTTTGTCTGCTTCATCTCCTTGTAACGCTTTGGGTGGGGCCCCTGGGTACTGGTGGCCCTGATGGGTTCCTAGATGTGGGTGTAAAGCCTAGTCCCAGCAGTGGAATGTCACCTCCTGGCCCTGGTGGCGCTGGCAGTGGTGTGTATGGGCTATCTTGGCCTGGCCGCCATGCGCTAATCAGCTGTTGCTGTCTTTTAGTACGCAGCATGTCTGTGTCACTGGAACCCCCGGAGTCCCCCTCGATCCTTGCTTGCGACATCTTGGCTTCCCTCTGTATAAGTCTAAGTGTTTCGAGTGCTCAGTATATCCCATGGTCAATGAACCAGAAGGGAATATTTTTGTTTTTGAAAACTTCGCTTAGGGTGAGATCGAACTTGATCTTGTAGATATGTGGGTTCTGTTTGAGGTAGTTTTGAAATAGGTAGTAGAGGGTGTTAGACAAACAGTCCTGCAGGCTCATTTGAGAAGGTAGTGGTGAGCCTCAGTAGTGGAGAAGATATCAATATAGTGTTAGGTGGTAGCCAACTCTGAGGACAAGTGAGTCGGTACTAAGGACCGATACATGACGAAGTGATTGCTAGGAAGGCTCACTTGGAATGCTAGGGTAAAAGTATTATAAGAAGTGTATCGTATAACAAATATATTGATAAGATCTCTTCTCGGTCACTGATGGTGGGTGTAAAATGTGTGAGGCACCTTGATATTTATATTCTGCATCTTAGTGTTTGCAGCCTATCTATTCCTCCTATTTTCCCTTGTGCAAACTCCGTAGAAGCTGAAAACCTTTACCCTGGTTGACCCTGGTTTCTTTGAACAGCAGGGAGGGTGTCCCATCCCTCTTGTCACATTGTTTGTGCTAATCACAGTCATGCAAACCCTTTTGCCATAGCAAGCGGCTACTGGTTCTATCCCTGCATAGGGGTTATAAGCCGTGACGACAGACTTATCCATGCAGGCGGATTCCTTATCTGTCTGCGTCAACTCGCAGGCGACATACTACCGTGTTATCGTGCTAATAGCGTTTAGACCTTGTTACACTCTGGGTTGACCTTTCACATAGTAGGACATCAGAGAGCTCTACCTTATCATACCTCTGGGTGTGGGGTAACGATCGTCTCTTAGGCATTGTAACTGGTACGTGTACTAGGTTGTTTTATGTTTGGTTTTGCAGTATTGTTTGATACAGGTATTGTTTCGTGTGCTATCGGTTGATACACACATTTTTTTATGTTTAGTTTTACAGTATCCTGTAATACTTGCATTGTTTTGTGTGCTATTGGTGGATATATACAATGTTTTAGAATATCGCCTATACTGGAGATAAGCGATATGCTGTATTTAAAAACCCCTGATTCCCACAGTGGAAACAGCAGACTTCGACAGACAGTATTCTTAATATACTTGGTTGAACGGTTACTTCTTTGGTCTCCTATTACACCCCGTTCGAAGACTCCTTTAGTAAGCAGTGCTTGCTTCTTATTGATCAAGAAGGTATCTGCTCCTATCGTACCGCTACGTGACTAGGGCCTGGCCCGAACACGTTACAGGTATCGCCTACTCGGCAGGACTTTCCCCTGCATTCCTCCGCCAACGGACTTGAAATTTCGCCTTGCTGCCTGCATGGCAGCCGAGGACTCCTACCCGAGAAGCCGACCCTGCCCAGGTTGGCATCCGTCTGTTGGCCCCGCTGCGGGATCATTGCATGCGTTTATCTCCAGAACCAAGGGACCGATTTAGCTTGTTCTACCTTCTCAGGCTGGTTGAGAGTCCTCGCTTGCAGACCCTATGAAAACTCCGCAGTCGGTGACCTTAGTCGGTAGCTTAAATGAGGGTTTTGTTCTGATGTCGTATTGGCCGAAATTAAATCATTTGCAGAATACTCTGACAGACCCTGTGATCGAACATGTAACCTTTTGCCAATGATCATCTGACATGCCCCTTATGCCCTACGAGTTCGTCTTAAATGTAACAGCCAGATTGCCCTCGTGCAAGCAGGTGTTACAAAGGATGTCACAATGTACTAGACATACAGGACACCGAATCGACACTATCTATGTCTGGACACCCCAGGCATGTATCAGACACCTCGTATTTTGTTCCTGATAGCAGACAAACCTCCCTGTAGCTAATACTATGATCCCCCTTATCCTGATTTGTTTCAAAGTTCTCTTGTCCTTACTTATTCCTTGATTTATACTTCCAAATCCTTTTGTTCCTCTGGTGGTTTTATCAATAGTCTATTCTACCTGAAGTTCTTCATCATTGATTTTGTTAACAGTTGACTGTACAATTTGAACATCCTTTTCTCCTCTTTATTCCATGTCACACAGGTTGGCTAGTAGTGCTATTACTTCAACTATATGGTCAGTGTCTTTTACCTCAAGACTTGTTATAAGTCATTGCTTGACTGCTAAACTACTGTATAGAGCAATCTGCCTATAGGTACCTGGTGGTAGTGCAATGGCTATTGCTGTAGCTATCATTATTTGTGCTCTGTGAGGTATCATCTCTTGATTATTGCCATACGAGTCAGGCCATATAAACCCTGCTGAACTTTTGGTAGGCACGGTGGCCTCTTTGCTCAAGCTCCTGACTCAGATCCCATGATTCTCCAGCCACTTAGAGCTTGTTGTTTATTTGGAGCCTGGATTCTGGATAAGTTTATGATTAAGTTGTTTTTCAGGAGTTTTGTGTTGGGGGTTGTATTGACCATGGGTGAAATAGATAGACAGTGAGTCATACACTATTTATTCGCAAACCCGATTTTGTCGTTTTCCCACCAGATTACCCATACCGTGAAATCCAGTTCAGGCATGTATTTAGCTTTTGCCTGAACTCCAGTATCTTGTAACTGAGTATTGCATGCCTTTGGTAGGAAATGCCCAAGAGTTGCATTGTCCTATTCAGCCTCTACTGCTAGGTTCTGAAACTTGTTTCAGAAATTTGTCAAATTCTTTTTACCTTGTTGCATAGTTTTCAGTTCATTTTCTGCCCCTTATTTTACATTGATATCTTCAAACTGTTCCTTGAGGATTTTCTTAACAGTATTCTAAGTTTCCTACTCTCGGGCTTTTAATCCTTCAAGGTAAGTGGTTATCAATTTACTGGCCATGTCATGTAGTAGTAATTTGGTATATGCTACCTTGGTAGTATTGTGATCTTCTCTGGAGTTCTTGACTTGAAAGAATCTTTCACACTATGAGAGTAATTCTGATAGCTTTGTTCTTTCCTCTATAAAGATATTGGGTTATTTTGCTTTCTGCGTATTGCCTCTATAGGGTTTGCTGGGATACATACTTTCAAGTCAGGTGGTGAGCTGTTCTCCCATTATTCCAATTATTACAGACTGTGAAGCTATTACTCCCGGTTCTGATATTATTGTCTCTTGTTGTTCTTTTGCTGTAACTAGGCTTGCAGGTCCACTTTCTGTCTTGGAGAACCTATTCTGACTATGTGCTTCTTCTAACACCAGAAGTGCAAGGTAATCATTAATTTCATTTTTGCCATGACTATCCACTTTGCCCTTGTTGCAGAATTGCTTTTACCACCAGTTGTATTGTTGTCTTATCAGGCATGATTTAAGTAGATGCTATGAAATGTAATGTTTCCTACCAGTTAGCACATTTCCACCTGATTGAAGGTATCTCCACCTTGTTCTTCTCAGATACTTTTTTCTCCTGTCATAGTTGGATAGCTAAGTACTCGCAGTTCCATGCTGATAACCAACTCATGAGAGTGTATACACAACGTTACTATCTAGATCAAGAACAAACCATTAAAGTTATAGGTAATAAGATACTAAGATAATAGCATGAAGACCTCATTCTTCTAGGTACTAGCAACCCCTTTTACATTTGCTCTTCATACCAACTCAACCTTTCAACTCATAGTTATGAGTCACCTGCCATAGTTATATGAGCTCATTCTATCACATGTGTGGGACCCATGACCTACTACCTGAGTCATGTATAATATTTATAATATTATATGACTCACAACTGTAAGCTATCCTTGCATATCAAGCAATCAAAACCTATGATATCAATAACTCACAAGTGCAAGTCGTGTGAGACACTATGACCTCAATGTGAGTCATTGTATGAAAGGCTAACTAATTCACCTTACTGGTAAGCCTAACCAATCACCTTACCAGTTGGACTAACTACAACCTTTTTTTATACTATACTGGGTCTTGCATGACATAGTTAATCTTCTACCCACAGGACTGTTTTTGACAGGTAATGGGATAGGTTTTTAAACTAGAAGGATTTCATGAGTATATAACTATGGGGCATAGAGGTAATGCAATGGGTTTTATTTTTAGGTTGATTTTATAAGTACATGACTACTAGATATGGAGATAACAGCATGGGTTTCTATTGTAGGAGGATCTTATATGATGCATAGCATATACAATATGTACCAGTGGTACTGCAAAATATACTATCTTATATAATCAGAGTAAGGAACATTTAGGCTAAAAAGATAGAGTTTGTTCAATCAAGACAACTCGTATGGAGAAAAAAACTATGAAACTATACAGAATAATAGGTATATTAAACATGCTGGTATGGTTTATACTTTCTAGTTATAAGCCTCTCATACTATGAAGAACTATAAATAACCTTTGATTAATAGGCATTCATAATTCTTTAGGACTTTACCCAGTATTTTCATACTAGCCGATTTACTATATTAGCCAATATCTTTAGAACTATCTTCTTAAATGACTCAAAGTCACATTTACAGTTGTCTTATATATAGTACTTTGTAGTGCTTTAACAGTATTTAATAAAGTTTATTTTGTAATGAAAGGCTGGATAGAAGATTATATCATGACTGGCTTCCAGAATTGCTTATTCAATTTGACTTTTCTGATTACAAATATAAGGGTGAGCTGTAAGAAGTAACTGAGCACAACAGGTTCCTTTATTTAAATATCTTAGATTTAGCTTTATTGACTTTCCAGTACTAGACTTGATTGAATATTAAGTACGAAATTGTTTCTTGTTTTGTAGCCAGAGGCCATATTCAATCAGGATAATCTTTAAGCTGTTTGGTCTTCCACTAGGTAAAACCATTGATTATAGAAAGCTACTATCTGCATATTGTGGATCAATAATATAGGTATCCTATATCTGCTTGGTATTCATTTCACTGAGTTCTAGATTTATTTTGGAAACCCACAGTGTATTCTTAGTAAATTCAGGATTATTGTGAGTATTATCAAATGCAAAAAGTGCTTTACATCCTGGAAATTGTGCCTCAAAGGTGGGGATTGCCTTGTTGACAATTTGATCAACAAGTTTGTCTCGATCCCACCAGACTTGATGTCCACATTTGAAGAGAGTGTATGCTTCCCTATTTCCAAGCCCACCAAATGGGGTGGCAAAGTCAGACACAGGTAGGCCTTGGGCTTGACCGTTTTTTCTTAAAGGTTTATACTTTAGATAAACCCAAATATAATACTTGCAATTGTTCAAATTGAAAGTACACTTATCTTGAGTTACTAGAATTACTGGTTGTATATTTTCAGAAAGATAATCTAGGTTTGAAAGTTCCTGCAGGTTGTCATCCTATATAAAGAAAGATTTTATATATTCCTCCATCCGGGAAAGAAATATATTGTCATAATAGTTTTCAACATCCTCTCGGTTATGACTATTATTGTATATTCCTTTGTCGTATTCCCTATACTTAAAGCTAAGATTGTTTAGACAATAAGTAGCCCTATTGAAAGAAATAGTTGTTTCAATGTTATGAGCAATACTATTGATAGACTAGTTTATAATATAGTTATCTGGAATTCAGGTGGATAGTCTCTAATGTTTGGCCATCACTTTGGCCACATTTTGTAACATGAGTTCTATTGATAGTTTCAATAATTATAATAATTATATAGTAGTAAATTAAATATAAAGGATAAAAGAATAACTTACTATCGTGATCTTTGGGAATGTATTATCATACAGCAAGAACTGTTTCTGGATCCTCCAATAGTGCCATAACTCATCTATACTTCCCATACTTAGACTTTGATTTTTGCCTTTCTTTAACTCATGAAACTGTATCTACAAGAACTCTTTCTTGAACTTGTCTTCCCTATGCACAACCTTCTCCAACCCTATCAATGCTCTCTTTATGAGTCTTTATCTCTACAGGTCTATCATTGAATACTTCTTGTCCTTACAATAGTTTCTTTTCATACTTGTTATGTAGCTTTAGAAACAGGTAGACCTGATAGTGCTAGTTCAAGTAGAGACCAGATAGTTGATTTTGTGTCTTAATATGTAGATTGAAGATTTTTCTCAGCATAGTCTTTTATATGTCTGCAATATTTGCAATTGCTAAGAACATACTTTATTGACAAACACCCTTTGCTGTAACCATGTTTTCTAATCTGGTTTCAATTCATTGACAGGCTCTAGTATTTGTTGTAGAACCATTTTATCTTGTACTACTTAAGAAGTAGTAGCTGATAAAAGAACTCTATAACTCTGTCAGTATTTATCAATATATACTGCATTTGCTGTTAGACTTTTCCTGTTTCTATTTTTAGGCTAGTTATATTTTTAAGAACTCAATTCTTATGTTTGAATATATTAATATTTATAGGGTTTTAATTAACTTACAGCTATTTCTTCTCACTTTAATCATTTCTGTCTAGCATTGGATCTTTGAGATCAAGGATTGACTAAAACAAACAAGTAAGAGGAATTGGAATTCTCTGGTTGCTGTTGTGAGGGTAATATATCAGCTTGTTGCTAAACTGTATGAGATATTTCTGTTGTATTGAATTGGAAATAGAGGAGAAGATAAAATAAAGTTACAGAAAGGTGTGTAATGGATTGCACGCTATAGTAAGTACTGGGCAAAGTGAGCCAAGATACTTGGCCTACAGGTTATCTGAACAGTAACTGGCTATCCAGATCGATAGGCATTAAGCTAGATCTTGGTTGCCTGCTTTTTCTATAATTAAACTACAGTAAAGCATTGATAACATAATAAGATAGACATTACAAATGGTAAGAGGGGAGGAAGATTTCCTATAGCAGGTTTTCGAATGGGTACAGAAAGGAAGATTGATTATGTCATGGAAGACTTAGACCAGAATATTGGAGGAACTAAGTAAGACTTACTGGTCAGGCAGATTAGTTAGGCTTTAGCACCATAACTTACGGTTGGTGTCATAAGGTCTCATACAACTCACACTTGGGAGTGATTAGGATGTTAGGATTAGTTGATATGCTTGAATGACAGGCAATTGCAAGTTACATAGTGTAATAACTTGGACACATAACTCGATTAGCGAGTCCTGAGTCTCACACATGTGATGCATTTAGGGCAGATAACTATAGCAGTGGCTTTGTAGGCATGAGTAACAGGGTTAGATTTGGTGTAAAGAATGTATATCAAAGAGGTCACTAGATTCTAGGAGGATGAGCTCTTCATGCTATTATCTGATGGTAGTATAATTGTGCTGAGAAAGAAGGGATGGACATAGAGAGGTATGCAGATATGTGAGTGGTTGTATGTCATGGTGGAGTTGTTCTGATAGCATGTATGTGTGGGAGACTAGGTTGTCTTCAGGGGGCGATACCCCAGTTACGGTATTTATATATAGCTCTGTCCTGATAGTGGTGTTGTGAATATATACAGGCCCTTGGTTGGCTATTTGTTATTGCAAATAATTATCTTCACTCTTCTCTGGTCCTATCCATGATTGAATGAGTCTTTCTATCACAATCAGGTTATGAGTGGTTGAGAAAGATCTACATCAACTCATCACACTTACAATCGATATACCTTGATTTCAATACCTGTTTTTATTGCAAAAAAGAAAGCTTTTTCTTGGACATAGAGAGGAGTAAACAAAGTGGTTTACTAATGGGTATTACTGGAATGTGGATTGACATACTGGATGGAACGAATCACGGGATCTGGTGACTGTGAATGACTGATTGCCTACTCAGGGAAGGACTCAGAGACTTGATTGCAGAACAGGAAGCAGTTCTGGAAAGACTGACTAGTGATGACTTGAACCATGAGAAGTTACAAGAACGATATCTTAATCAAAAGTGCTGGATCCAAAAAGCTATTGCAATACTCTGTCTAGCCATAAGTGCCATGATAGCAGTCAACCACTATGGATCACTTTGGGAGATGCCAGCAAAGATCTGGGATGATGTTCAAAAAACCTATGAAACAATACTAAACTGCGATGCAAACCACCTCCAAATAGAACTTTATGAGTGCAGACGTGAGGAGTGTTGAACTGTCCTTGCCTACTTCAACAAATTTCATGAGATCAAGGATAAGTTGGTCATATGTAGTCACATACCAACATATGCACAAATAATCTTTCATGTATTCAATAGTCTTCCCAAAACTGTTAAATAGAAAACCTGGAATATAATTATGAAGCCAACTCTACCTTCGACTGTGACAAAGGAGGGATATATTAAGCTACAAGCACTAATCACTACCTATGAAGCTGAACTGGGACAAGAAAAGTCAATTGAGACTAGGCAAGCATTGTTCGTGGTAGGAAAGAAGTGGGAAAAGTGTGGTGGGAGTGCAGTTACTGGTGATCAGGGATAATGAGTAGCGGGGTTCTAGGCTATGAAGGAGTCTATGGATAACTGTCACCAGTGTGGAAAAAAGGGTTACCAGGAGAAGGAGTGTTGGACAAAGATGTCAGGTGGAAGGAGAAGGGATCAGGGACTGAGAAGAACTTCAAGGCCTGCTGGAGGGAATACGGTGAATGTTGCAATAATGGAAGAGCAGATGTAGACGGCAGAGGATAAAGGAAGAACCAAGAAGAATAGAAGGAAGGAAAAGAAAAGGGTAGAATTGGAGATGGAAGAAGTTGAGGATACGAGAAAAAATAAAGTAGTTGAAGAAGTTGGGGGAAGGGAAGGAGTTGAGCAGGAGTCAAAAGGGGTATTAGATTTTGGCTGCACGAATCATATCACTAATGACTGAAACGATTTCTTGGACAATACCTTTACTTCATTACCGCATGACAAGTACCAAATTTGGAGTCCCACAGGAGAGTTGGTACCAGTGGCTGAAATTGGAAATGTACGGATTTCAATCTGTGTTCCTGGCTGTGGGAAAGGAACTGTACAACTGAGCGATCTCCTCTATGTCCCAAGTGCTGGAAATAGCAATCTTCTTTCAGTCAGTCAACTGGTCTCAAAAGGGATGAATATTGTTTTCCACGAAACTGGAGCTAAAATTTATAAGGATGGAGTACTAGCAGTGGTAGCAGAGAAGTCAAATTGAATATACTTGTGGGCAAATCAAGAGATATTCAAAGAGAAAGGGTTTGTGATGACAGGAAGTGACAACACTCAATTGACACTGTGGCACAAGCGATTTGGACACCTATACTCTGAGGCAGTTCTAAAGATGAGTAGCAAAGAACATGTCCTGGGGATGCTATAGTTATGGTCGATTAGTGGCCATCATCAATATCAAACCTGTTTGGAGGGAAAGATGATGAGATTACCCTTCAAAACTGCCATTCATGAAATGACTGCGCCGCCCCAGGTTGTGCACTCGGACCTCTCTGGCCCCATAAAGCTGAAGTCAATTGGTGGAAGTCAGTATTTCATGCGGTTGATTGATAACTACTCCAAGTTCACAGCTGTTTATTTTTTGAAGCGGAAAAGTGAACATGCTGAATGTTTTAAAAGCTATAAGGCACATGTAGACAAAGTCTATGCAGGGAAGGGAAGGGACTACGTTAGCAAAGCAGTATGGACTGATAGGGGAGGTGAATACATTGGAGCTACATTTAGGAAGGAGCTTGAGAAGTCTGGAATTGAGGCACAAGTAACAGTACCCTATACACCTCAAGAAGATAGAATCTTGGACAACAGCAATAGAGTCTTGATTGAACATGCCAATACTTTACTCCAACAACGCAAGGTACCAAAGCCCTACTGGGCAGAAGCTATCCAGAGTGCAGTATACTTGAAAAATATTTCCTTGACCAAGGGAACCAAAGGGAAGGAGGCAATACTGTCTGAACTTTGGTTTAGGAAGAGACCACAAGTGGTGCACCTGTGAGTGTGGGGTTGCTCTGCTTATGCTTATATATACCCTGCCAACAGACCTGATGGAAAATGTAGTCCAATAGCAGAAAGGTTAAGGTTTGTGGGATATACTCTGTCAACACGTCAGTATAAGCTCTACAATCCCAAAACTCATAAAGTTGTTAAGTCTAAGATGTAGTGTTTTATGAGGATCAGTCGTATTTCCCTCAAACTATAAATCAAATATTCCTACCATTTACCCAGGAACTTGAGAATCCTGAAGTCTCTAAGGTATGTGACTTGAGACCTCACCAACAGTATCAAAGATTCTCCAAAAGCAAAAGACTGCCGGATCTGAACCGTGTGCACTACTAAGAGAACCTTCTGATGAAGAACCAAACATGGATGTAAAGATACAAGAAGCCCCTCATCCCATGAAGCAATTGCAATCAGATCTTGGTTCACATTGGGAGAAATCTGCAAAGTAGCTGCGAGAAATTAGGAGCTGAAATTCGGAGGATCAAGATGTGAGTACCAATTCTGATAAGGTTGTATCACAGAAACCTCACACCTTTGAGAGATGGAAAAGAGCAGATGAAGAGGTTAATGTAGTCCATGACACTGACTTTGAGTTTGTAGTAAATGAAGGACCTAGGAGTATTGAGAGGGTAATAGCAAGTCCAGCAAAGAAAGAGTAATTGAAAGTGATTGAGAGTGAACTGCAGTCTTTAGAGGACTACCAGACATGGAAGCCAGTTCAACAAGCAGCTCTACTACATGGAACAATATCAATTAGTTCAAGGATGATTCTTCAGGAAAAGATCAGTGAGGATGGAAAGGTGGCCAGGGATAAAGTGAGACTTGTAGCTCATGGCTTCTGTCAATGACTAGATATAGACTTGGCTGAAACCTACTCACCAACTACCTCTTATCCTACTATTTGACTTGTTCTATCCAAGGCAGCGGCAGAAGACAAAGAGATTATACGGTTGGATATTGTCACTACATTGTTAGATAGCCAAATTAAGGAATAGCAATATCAGAAGTTGCTGAAAGAGTTTACGGTTGGCAATAATCAGAAAGTCCAAGTTCTTTCTACTACCATGGGGTGTAGTAGACCAAAGCATAATAGAGTACCCATTGTGGCAAAACTCAAATAAAGTCTGTATAGTCTCAAGCAGGCTGGTCATAATTGGTACTGGACTCTGGAATCACACTTAGTCAATAAGATGAAAATGGTGGCATCAAAGTATGCAGCTGGACTCCATGTTTCTAGGACCAGAGCAATAATTATCACATGGGTAGATGATACACTCCTTACTGGAATGAAAGCTGAAGTCATTGAAATATGAAAAGGGATCCAGAAGCACTTTCAAAACAAGGACCTTGAAAATGTGAAGATTTTCTTAAGCATGTTGGTAGAACGAAACCAAAAAAAGAAAACCATACACCTCAGTCAACAAGTTTATCTCAAAAAGGTTCCTGAAAGGTTTGTGATAGAAAACTGCAAAGGATGTTTTACTGCAGCAGATCTAAAGTTCCAGTTACATCAAAGGATAGAGAATGAAGAAGGGGTGGATATGAATTTCTATCAGGAAGTAGTGGGAAGCCTAACTTATATGGTAATGACTAGAAGGTCTGACATTGCCTGTATGATAGGACTCATTGGTTGTAACGACCCAGCATACATGGGCTATGGCAGCCAGAACCTACACCCATGCAGGCAGCCAGGAGGCAGACTGGTAGGAACAGGCTAGCAAGTAAGTACTTGACCTATAGAGACCCGATGGCCTGGGCTCCAAGATGAACCGAAATAGCTGAGAACCTACTTAGATCCTTGACCACATCAGGGAGCGAGGTCAGAGTACTTAGGGACCTCTGAAAGGGCAGTTACTCCGCCAAGCTGGGTAACAGGAGAAAGGTTACAAGTATCCATCTCTGGCAATAGAATAGACAGGATAACAGGGTAAGGTTGTCTTATCCACTCGACAAGGTTACCCTACACTCAGGATCAGGTTACCCTGCCATGGGGCTTGTCTTACCCTGTCTAAAGTCCTGACTTACCCTACCTTTCAATACGAAGTCCCTCAGCGAGTTCAGGGAAAATGAGCATAATGTTTGTCATGCAAAGCCACGCATAATATGGGAATCCGGGCTTTTGAGAGATGCTATTAGGTGAGCTACCCAGCTCCTAAGAAGCTGTGAATTGCAGACATTATTCCTATCCTGCCCCTATGGCTCCGCCCTGAGGCCCGGATGTCATGAGCAAACAGTTGTGTAGTTGTCTGCAGTCTAGCAAGGAGAAATCATTGGAGACCTGATTGCAACACCATATGCATCACTGCTGTCTGGTCAACTATAGGCTGTTCGCAAAGTATCAAAGGAGGCATCGGGTGGAAGGTGGAGTACCTCCTCCAAGTTCTTTGGAGTAAAACAGACCAAAGCTGATACAGTTAAGGGGAGTTAACAATGGGGGTCATGAAGGTAGTCTTGGGTGGTGCCGGGGCCACTGGAAGAGCTTTACATCTACCCAACCCACACGTGTCCCCAATGCCATAGGCTTTGTAAGGGAAGTGCAGAGCCACTAAAAGCATGATTCGTATAACAGGTAAGGTGGAGCTGGGGTAGTGGTTTGCATAGTGTCCATTGAATTACTCCCAGACTACCGTATCCTGTGAAAGACACTGGAAGCCTGAGAATCATATATAGTAGATAGATAAAGCACTCACAGTAGCTTCTGAGGTCAAGTAGAGATCAATGCATATAGGAAGAGTGTCATAGATAGTCCAGTTTATCAGTGGTCTTAACGGTTAAGTACTAGTAAAACATCGATGCAAAGAAGCTTTCACTCCAGCGGGCAAAATGGAAAGGCACTGCAGAAACAATAACCATATAAGGTAAACTCTGGCTAGAGTGTATTAACACATGCATGCTGGAAGGGTGTACTAGAGTATGTGTCTGACCATCCTTAGCGGAGAAGGGTGTGCTTGAATAGTGGGAGTAAACTGATGGGGGAGTTTCTGGCAAAAGATAAAACCACTTGAATGTCTATGCGAAAACCCTCCTAGTTCAACAATCAATCCTCCTGAGATCTTAATTGAGTAAAGAATCAGACTTAACGATGTCAAGTTTTACCATTTACTTTACCCTTACATCTGTTTGAATCTTTAGTCATATGGTTGTAGTTGTTCAGTTCGGTCACAACCTGGAAATCCATCTTCCTAGGGGTGTCCCCATTTCATTGGTCGCTTTGCTGCAAACCCTTCCACTTTGCACTAGCAAGCAATTAAGAGCATATTTCGGTACCTTCAAAGAACAAAAGACACTGCTCTAGTCCTGGGGGAGAATCGCAGTAGCAAGAAAGTTGATGGAGTATTGAAAGAGTTGGACTTGAGAGTTTATATAGATTCTGACTTGGCAGGAGGGGTGGATGGAATGCGATCTACTACTGAATACATGATGAGAGATATATATGTATGTATGGTATATTGGAGGTCAATATGGCAATGGACAGTGGCAAAGTCCCCTGCTGATACAGAACTGAATGCAATCTTTTCAGCTATAGAAGATAGAATTTGGATGTGAATGGTACAACAAGATCATTATCCTAACATGAGGCAAAGTCTACATCTAGTTGTTTTGGTGTACAATGACACCCAAGCATGTATTATAAGTCTGCAGAGTGGCAAGTTTTGGGTCTCAACCAGGCATGTGGGTGTTGAGTATTTTTGGGTAAATGAACTGGTAGGGTGGAAGGATGTTGTACTGCAATATTGGAGAACACATGAGATGGTAGCCAATGGGCATACTAAGTGTAACGTGGGCACCCCTAGGAAGATGGATCCCAAGGTTGCGACCGCACCAAACAACTTCAAACTTATCGCCAAAAGTTCACACAGATGTAAGAGTAAAGTAGACGGTAAAACTTAATATCGTTAAGCCTGACGCTTCACTCAATTAAGGTCTCGAGAGGATTGATTGTTGGAGTAGGAGAGTTCTCGCATAGACTTTCAGGTAGTTTTATCTTATGCCAGAAACTCCCCCATCAGTTTACTCCAACTATTCGAGCACACCCTTCTCCGCTAAGGGCGGTCCGACACGTCTCCTGACACCCCCTTCGGGCATGTATGTGTCGACCCGCTCTAGTCGGCGTTCACCATATGTGCATATCGTTTCTGCGGCGCATTTCCATTCTGCCCGCCGGAGTGAAAACCTCTGCGCATCGGGGACTTGCCAGTGGCTAACTGTCAAGACCCCTTGCTGAACTAGACTATCTATGACACCCTTCCCATGCGCGTTGATTTCTTCTTGACGCCGGAAGCTACCGTGAGCGGTTTATCTATCTACTATTTACGAGTCTCGGGCTTCCGGTGTCTTCCGCAGGGTACGGTGGTCCAGGAGTGATCCAATGGGCGCTACCCATGACCACTACCTCGGATACACCTTACCTGCGGTAGGAATCATGCTTTTAGTGTCTCTGCACTTCCCTCTCAGAGCCTATGGCGTTGGGGACATCCTTGGGCGTGGTAGGTGCAAAACGTTCCCAGTCGTCCCGGCACCACCCGGGACTACCTTCGGGACCCCCACGGTTAACTCCCGTTAACTCCGTCAGTTTTGGTCCGTTTTACTCCGAACAACTTGGAGGAGGTACTCCACCTTCCACCCTATGCCCCCTTATATATCCTGCGAACAGCTTACGGTCGACCGGACGGCAGCAACGTATACGGTGTTGCAAGCAGGTCTCCAAAGATCCTCCTTTGCTAGACTGCACACAACTACGCAACCGTTTGCCCATGACGTCCGGGCCTCAAGGCGGGGCCGGAGGGGCATGATAGGAATAATGTCTTCAATTTACAGCTTCTTCGTAGCTGCGTAGCTCGCCCAATAGCATCTCCCGGAACCCCAGATTCCAGTATTATGTATGGCTTCGTGTGACAAACATTCCAGTCATTTTTCCCAAACTCCCCGAGGGACTTCGTATTGGCAGGTAGGGTAACTCAGGCCCTTGAACAGGGTAATCCAAGCCTCAAGGCAGGGTAACCCTGTTCTGAGGGTAGGGTAATCTTGTCCGGTGGACAAGTGGATTTTCTCCTGTTACCCTATCTATCCCACTTCCGGGGATAGACACACTCGGCCTTTCTCTAGTTACCCAGCCTAGCTGTGTATTGGCCCTTCATAGGTCCCTAAGTACGCTGACACCAACCTTGGGCGTAGCCATGTACCTAAATACTTGTGTCCACTAAGTCTGCTCATCTCGGAGCCCGGGCCATCGGGTCTCCGTAGGTCAAGTACTCACTTGCCTGCCGGTTCCTACCAGTTCGCCTCCGGGCTACCTGTATGGGTGTAGGTTCCGGCTGCCATAGCTCACGTATGCTGGGTCGTTACATCACTCCCCTCTTCTCTACGGTCCGTCCCAGACCGTTTAGCGTCGTCTTTTGTTTCCACGACTCGATTCCCCCAAGACCCGATGGTCCCTGGGCTTGGACGGATATCTTTGGTGGAAATCTAGCATGGCCTGTAAGCCTGTCCCTTCTAGCATCTCATAGGGCTCCCATGAGTTCTCCTCAGCTCCATAGCCTTCCCATGAAACCAGGTACTGGACAAAGCGCGACGGAAACTTCGCCTTTGTTCCACCATACCAGCGACTGTCCACAACAGCTTCGATGACGTAACTGGGCTCATTGTCCACGAGCTCTGGGGTAGGGATCTCCTTGATCCTACCCGATTCCGGATCCTCGCGATAGGGTTCCAGCAGCGTGACATTGAAAACCGGGTGGATGCTCCATCGGGTGGGCAATTGGAGTTCGTATGCTCGGGTACCCACCCGACGTTTGACCACGAAAGGGCCAAACATCCGGTGGTCCAGCTTCTCCATGGGACGCTTGGTGCGGATGTTCTTCCGGTTCAACATCACGCGGTCCGCTTTCTTAGCCCGCCCAGCAGCCACATCTTCCAAGGTAACATAGTCCGGGGATGGCAGCCGTTTCTGGTCATGCCATTTCCGCTGCCTTTCCTGTGCCCGTTTAATCGTTTCTCGAATCTGTTGCCAGGTTCCTTCCCATTCCTTAACCAAGAGTTCACTACTTGGGTGTATCCCTTGGTTGTCAGACACAACACCCGACCAGTTTGTTCGTGGGTTGAACCCATAGTTGATCTCAAATGGTGACAACCTGGTGGATTCTGATGTTGAGGTGTTATACGCATACTCCGCAAGGGGTAGCAGCGAGACCCAGTCATCCTGTTGATAGGAGCAGTAACTACGCAGGTACTGCTCCAGTGTCTGATTAACCCTCTCGGTTTGCCCATCAGTCTCTGGGTGGAATGCAGTCGAAACGTTTAGTTTCACTTGCAGCAAGTGCATCAGACTCATCCAGAACTTGGATGTGAATCGGCTATCTCGGTCGGAGATGATTGACTCTGGCAGTCCATGAAGGCGCCAAACCTCCTTCAGGAATATCAAGGCAAGCTCCTTGATAGGTACCTCAGTGGTCAGGGGTATGAAATGGGCCATTTTCGAAAACCTGTCTACTATGACCCAGATCTTGGTATACCCTTCGGACTCTGGCAGCGCGACAATGAAATCCATTGAAATTGCTGTCCAAGGCCGCATAGGAACATCGATAGGTTCCAGCAGCCCGAACTTCTTGTGCCTGATGGATTTATTTCTTTGGCATGCATCACATGTCCGCACATAGTCAGTGATGTGCTCATCCATCTTAGGCCAGTAGAAGTTAGCCCTCACCCTGCCAATGGTTTTGTAAGTCCCGAAGTGTCCCGCGATTCGGGAGTCATGTTCTGCCTTCATGATTGTCTGCTTCAGATTCTGACCCTTGGGAACATACCACCTGTTCTTGTACAGGAGTAAGCCCTTTTCCGTCGTGAAATGTCGGTCGACCTCTTTGTCACCTGCAGCTGTTGCCTTCAGGATCCTTAAGTACTCCTGGTCTTCGCTTATCGCTACCCGCAACTGATCCAAAAAGGACGACTTGAGCCGAAATCCCTGGCACACTTGCAACACCTGTGGTCGCAAGATGTCCCGTTCCTGGCTCCCGACCCACTGTCCGGGGCGAAAAAACGACTGTGGCGGAAAATCACTCCCCCCTTCAGGGCGGTAGTCCCTACGCCGCGACAAAGCATCCGCCTTCTCATTCAACCGTCCTTCTCGGTAAACCACCTTGAAGTTAAATGGTTGCAGGAATTCAGCCCAGCGGTGCTGCCTTCGGTTAAGGACCTTGGTACTATTGAAGTACTCCAAGTTCTTATGATCCGTATAGATCACCAACTGGTCCGTTACCGAGCGTAGCAAATGATCCCATTCCTTGAACGCCGCCACGATGGCTGTCATTTCCTTGTCATGGACATCATAATTAATCTCTGCTGGGTGAAACTTCCTACTATGGTAGGCCACCGGATGCCATCTCTCATCCTCACATAACTGGGAGAGAACGGCTCCTAATGCAAAGTCACTAGCGTCGGTTTCTAGCCGTGTTGGCCGTTCAGGGTCAAAATGTGCTAGGATAGGTTTGGACGTGAACGCTTCCTTTAAATGATTGAAGGCCTGCTCACATGCAGGTGTCCATTCCCATCGGACATCCTTCTTTGTCAAGTCCGTGAGGGGTTTCGCTATCTTGCTGAACCCTTCTATGAACCGACGATAGAAGTTGGCAAAGCCCATAAAGCTTTGAACGTCGACGACGCATGTCGGAGGTGCCCAGTCTTTGATTGTCTGCACCTTTTCCGACAACATAGAGATCCCCATATCGGAGATCCTATATCCGAGGAATTCAACCTCCCGTTGGTGGAAACTGGACTTCTTCATACTTACACATAGTCTAGCTTTCCGCAATTTCTCCATTACACGCCTTACCATCGCGACGTGCTCTTCCATAGTTTCGGAGTAGATCAGGATGTCATCCATATACGCGATGACTCCTTCATCCATGAGATCTCGAAAGACCTCATTTATCATGCTCTGGAAAGTTGCCGGGGCATTACATAACCCAAACGGCATGACCGTGTA
This sequence comes from Tuber magnatum, assembly GCA_003182015.1. Classification (NCBI taxonomy): domain Eukaryota; kingdom Fungi; phylum Ascomycota; class Pezizomycetes; order Pezizales; family Tuberaceae; genus Tuber; species Tuber magnatum. The sequence goes on along the minus strand of PYWC01000072.1, from coordinate 677,834 downwards.
TTCATACAGTCCATATCTGCACCGGAAGGCCGTCTTCCATTCCTCACCTTCTGCCATCCTCAGAAGATAGTAGCCGTTTTTCAAGTCCAACTTAGTGAACACAACGGCTTTTCCTAACCTATCTCGCAGTTCATTCATCAGCGGTAGAGGGTACTTGCTCTTCACCGTGATTTTGTTCAGCCCTCGGTAATCTATTACCAGTCTTAATGTACCATCTGGTTTTGGCACAAAGAGGATAGGGGCTGCTGCTGAGGAACTGGATCGCCGTAGCTTCCCCGTTCGCAGCATGTCATTGAGATATTCCCGGAGTGCCTTAAGCTCCTTTTCCGATAACGGATAGATAGGCCCAAACGGAGGTTGAGTCCCGGGTAGCAACTCGATCGTGTGGTCATACTTTGAGTGCTCCGGCAAGGCCTCAATCCGTTCTTGACTGAAGATGTCCCCGTAGTCCTTATACTCAGGGAGTAGCTTGACAGTAATGTCAGCACCTTCCTCATCGGAGAATTGTACAATTCCCAACAGGTACACATTACTAGGGTCTTCAGCTAGCAACTCTTCATCGGTCATGAACACTAACCGCCCCTGCTCTGCCAGGCAATTAGCCTTGCAGAAATCTGAGCGCCAGGTTAGTGATCCTGTCTTCCAATCTATGTCGGGATTATGGTCCTTCAACCAAGACATAGGTAGGTACCCGTCCACCTTGGTGTCGGGCATGTCCGCGACTTCAAACCGCATTTCGTTATGGTGGTCGCCTATTCTCATGTCCAATGATTTGGTATAGTGCAGACCTGACCCCGGAATGTGATTACCGCTTGCGTCGCTTATCGGCACATGTACCTTTCGTCGTACACATGGTGCCTGCGTTTGTTTAACCCATCGGCTACTAAGCACTGGCCCAGTAGCTCCACTGTCGAGTAGCAGGAGCGCCTCAGCGCTTACCTGTCTAGCTCCAATCTTCCAGTCTAGCCTTACCCTCAGGTGGATAGACTTGGTATGGCGAGGCAAGTTATCACGCTTCTGCCTCTTCACTTGTCTTAGGGACTTAGTCATCTTGGCTTACTAATTCTGATCTCTTGCCTTTCGACACAAGAGCGGCCACAACGGGTCGGTAAACGTTAAGGGATTGGGAATCGTTTTATCAATAGCTAGGGTGTTTACTATCACGCCAGCATGATTTCGGGTACTAAACCCTCCTCAGGTAAACTTGATCATAGTATCATTTATTCAATCAAGTCCAGCCTGAACTAATCCCGCTTGTACTAAACATAACAAATTTTCCCGAGGTGGGTAGAAGTCCGCTGTTGGACCGGTTCCAAGCGAAGCAACCTTGCTTCCCCAATGTCGAGCGTCTCCGCGAGCGAGATCTCTCCCAGCCTCAACCGAAAATAATGTCCTATGACTTGTCCGTCCCAGTAAAGAAATCCTGAAAGAAATACAAATAACTAGAACAAAGGAAATAACCTGAAAACCCACAAAGGAGAGATCACCCTGTCCACCGCACACGGCCTTCAACATCTATCTGCCCACACCACCTGGGTGTAGTCAGCATCAGGGTCGTTCATGCAGTAGAGGGGTACTTACCCATCCCAGAAGCCACTTCCGGGGCTCCTTTTCATCCATCCCGCAGGGGTCTATGGATACAGGTTATTAAGGTTATACCTTACACAGAATGGGGTCTTACCTATTCTGAGCCGTCAGTATCAACCTCCATAATCTGAGGTGATGCCTGTCGGACTTCAAGTATCTTTGACGAGGTAGCCGGAGGTGGCGCTTCAATGCGCTTTAGTCGCTTGTCCGTACCTGAGGGCTCGCTTACCGGGGCTGACCGTTTCAACCCACGAGCCTGTTTGGACGAACTAACGACTGGGGACGTCGCGGTGCACTTTCTCCAAAAGTGACCCGTTTGTCCACACTTGGTGCACTGGTTGTGCTTTCTCCGACGTTCGGTCAAAGTCGACGGGATTTCCTTATGCGCCAGGGCATACTCAGAAGTCCCCGGCTTTGCCTGTTTCCCCGCATTGAAATTAGTAGGTTTGGCAGACCGCTGGTTCTGTCTGCCCGAACCTTTATCCTTCTTTTTAAACCTTCCGGAAGTTGAGGACCTATCCTCCTTCTTGTCCGTTGGTTGAGACCGTTGGACAGGGTGGATAACTCGGTTGCTGAACCGGGTGTTGTCTTCCAGTGTGTGTCCAACCTTCCGAAGAAGATCAAGGTAGTCGTTCAAGTCGGTGGGATGGGGCTCCTTCAGTGCCCACGCGTTCCTCACTTCTTGAGTAATGCCCGACCGTACCTTATCTCGTACCTGCACAGGGTCTGTATAGCTAAGCTTATACATATAGTCAATTATCTTGTCCAGGTACTCATCGATGTGATGTGGCTTCATCACTAGGTCTCGCCACTCAAGGAGGGATCGGTCTCGTTCCGCTTGGTCACCGCCGAAACTCCGTTCAAGCCGTTCCCGGAATCCTTTCCACGTTCTTAACGGGTTACTGTTATTAACTGGAACTCCGGTACGCTTGGCTGCCTCCTTATTGATGTGGGAGTGCAGCCCAAGATACCATGTTCGGGCAGTATCTTCTAGAAGGGGGATCACCAGGTTTACCTTGTCCATATCGGTCAACCTGCACCCAGCAAAGTACTCGAACTTAACCTCTACCAGCGTCAAGAAGCTGGCGAGTTCGGTGACCTTTCCCTTAAACGCCGGAATGCCGCTCAGCTTTTCCGGCTTCTTCTGCCGTTGTCTAGATGATGGTCGTGCAGTCGCCCTGCTCCGTAGTTCCCTTGACAGCTTCTTAGCACGGCGGTCCCACCGTCGTTTCTTCTCGTCGCTCCAGTCATCCTTGCGAGCGCCGAGAAAAGGGGTCAAGTCGGGGAGAGAATCGGCATCATCATCATCCGAGCTATCATGGTCAGAGTCCCCAGGATCTCCACCTGCTCCCGTAGTACCACCGACAGGTGGTCCATTTCCACCTCCACTACCCCCGGTATTTCCACCTGGGGTCTCCCGGGGTCTATCATACCCATCAAACCTTTCCTCCTGGCCATCCTGATTCCCATCCTCGGGGGGGTTAGCCCCTGATGGTACTGATGCCGGTGGTGGAACAGGTCGTTGCCCACTCTCAGGAGTTGGGTTCGGAGCCGCCTGAGTTATCGCCAGAAACGACTGAAGCTCTGGACAACTCAAAGGTTGCATTGGGGGCCCCGCGTGTCTCCATGACCCACAGTACCCACATGTTGGTCGTCCGTCTCCCTCCTTCTGTCTTCTTCGGTGCCTTACCGGGGTCCGTGGTCCCTTCCTGCACCCGTACGTGTGGTAATGAATCCACCCCATACGGGTTTCTTCCGATTTGCAGCCCGACAGACAGTACTCGTCTTGGCTGTCCGACTCACCACTAGTGATCGTGGGGAGGATGGAGGGAAGAGTTGGTTTTGAGGGGGCAGAGGGAATCACGGGTGCCCAAGGAACGGAACGAGCGGGTGTCCCAGGTCCGGGGATCGGAGTCCCTCGTGATGGAGCCATGGGTGCTCGCTCTTCCTGGCGCCTGACCTGTTCAAAGAATCCAGGTGAAGCCGCACGCAGCGGTCGGTACCCTGGGGTAGCCGATACTGTTGGCGGGAAAGCTGCGACAGGGAAGGTATCAGGAGGGGGCAATGAAACTGGTAAAGGTGTGGGTCTTGGGGCAGCAATAGGAGGTACGGGAGTTGCAACCGACGGTGTTGCAGGGGGGTTAATGGGAGCGGGGGTCGGCCGAGGAGTAGGGTCAGGTGTATCTGGTGCTGTGATACCCTTTGGCTTGGACGTCCTTTTCTTAACCCGACGCCCATCGGTTGGTCCAATCGCCGGACTTCCTGAACGACTGCGGGCGATCGAGGAGGGGACAGACAGCGAGCCTGTTGATGCTCTTGTGAAGGACGAGGTATAACTGTATCCTTCCCCCTTGAGGCTTTCCAACATCCGTATGCCCACGGGGCTTAGGTACGCCCTCCACTGTTCATCCCGGGCTCTCATAGCCAGTTCCATCCCGAAGTTCTCCAGCTTCGTGTGGACAAGTGGGAGTGGGGGCGCCGCCTCTATCATCAGTACGTCATTCTCAGCATCAATACTATAACCTCCCGCGAAGGCCCTTTCCAGCGCTGCCATACGATCCTTCAATGCCTTCTGGTCTCTTAACATTCGCAGGTATGCCTCCTGCTGTACCTTCATCCATTCCACCGCTGCCGTAGTAATCTGTTTACGGAACACCTGCTGCTGCTGGGCATTCCAGTTCTTCAGTTCCCGCTTCGCATCCTCAATCGACTTGGATACCTCCCGGACGATGTAAGGTTCGACGAACTCGCGGGAGAACTCGCTAAAGGGTACTCCTTGCGGTGGAGGAGGGAGCATGTTGTGGACGAGGGCGGCGTCTTGGAAGAACGAAAGCGCCGCAGCGCGAGGGTCTGTAATCATAAGATCAACACATTCATCAGGTAGTTGAATAGGGGCGGCCTCCAGGAGCAATTGGTGACCGTCCCATTCAATACCGCGGACGTCCGCGAACACCGAAGCACGAAATGTGTTGGCGGAGTTCTCGTCAAGGTCAAGGTCTGAATCCGAGTTGGATTCCATTCTAGGTCGACGTTCGATACTAGCCATTGCGCTTTCCACCCTGGGCTACTTGTTCGAGACAAGGTTACCAGTATTCACGCAAGGTCAGTGCCGAAGGTCGAAAAACAATTAATCAGGAGAGGAGTTAAGCGAGGAGCTCGCTTAACGATATACTGTAACGGGGGCACCCCTAGGAAGATGGATCCCAAGGTTGCGACCGCACCAAACAACTTCAAACTTATCGCCAAAAGTTCACACAGATGTAAGAGTAAAGTAGACGGTAAAACTTAATATCGTTAAGCCTGACGCTTCACTCAATTAAGGTCTCGAGAGGATTGATTGTTGGAGTAGGAGAGTTCTCGCATAGACTTTCAGGTAGTTTTATCTTATGCCAGAAACTCCCCCATCAGTTTACTCCAACTATTCGAGCACACCCTTCTCCGCTAAGGGCGGTCCGACACGTCTCCTGACACCCCCTTCGGGCATGTATGTGTCGACCCGCTCTAGTCGGCGTTCACCATATGTGCATATCGTTTCTGCGGCGCATTTCCATTCTGCCCGCCGGAGTGAAAACCTCTGCGCATCGGGGACTTGCCAGTGGCTAACTGTCAAGACCCCTTGCTGAACTAGACTATCTATGACACCCTTCCCATGCGCGTTGATTTCTTCTTGACGCCGGAAGCTACCGTGAGCGGTTTATCTATCTACTATTTACGAGTCTCGGGCTTCCGGTGTCTTCCGCAGGGTACGGTGGTCCAGGAGTGATCCAATGGGCGCTACCCACGACCACTACCTCGGATACACCTTACCTGCGGTAGGAATCATGCTTTTAGTGTCTCTGCACTTCCCTCTCAGAGCCTATGGCGTTGGGGACATCCTTGGGCGTGGTAGGTGCAAAACGTTCCCAGTCGTCCCGGCACCACCCGGGACTACCTTCGGGACCCCCACGGTTAACTCCCGTTAACTCCGTCAGTTTTGGTCCGTTTTACTCCGAACAACTTGGAGGAGGTACTCCACCTTCCACCCTATGCCCCCTTATATATCCTGCGAACAGCTTACGGTCGACCGGACGGCAGCAACGTATACGGTGTTGCAAGCGGGTCTCCAAAGATCCTCCTTTGCTAGACTGCACACAACTACACAACCGTTTGCCCATGACGTCCGGGCCTCAAGGCGGGGCCGGAGGGGCATGATAGGAATAATGTCTTCAATTTACAGCTTCTCCGTAGCTGCGTAGCTCGCCCAATAGCATCTCCCGGAACCCCAGATTCCAGTATTATGCATGGCTTCGTGTGACAAACATTCCAGTCATTTTTCCCAAACTCCCCCAGGGACTTCGTATTGGCAGGTAGGGTAACTCAGGTCCTTGAACAGGGTAATCCAAGCCTCAAGGCAGGGTAACCCTGTTCTGAGGGTAGGGTAATCTTGTCCGGTGGACAAGTGGATTTTCTCCTGTTACCCTATCTATCCCACTTCCGGGGATAGACACACTCGGCCTTTCTCTAGTTACCCAGCCTAGCTGTGTATTGGCCCTTCATAGGTCCCTAAGTACGCTGACACCAACCTTGGGCGTAGCCATGTACCTAAATACTTGTGTCCACTAAGTCTGCTCATCTCGGAGCCCGGGCCATCGGGTCTCCGTAGGTCAAGTACTCACTTGCCTGCCGGTTCCTACCAGTTCGCCTCCGAGCTACCTGTATGGGTGTAGGTTCCGGCTGCCATAGCTCACGTATGCTGGGTCGTTACACTAAGGCTTTGGAAAGAACGAAGCATGGGAAGTTCATGTTGATGTAGGAAATAGTTGGAATGTTTTTTGAAATTATTATTTCGTATGTTTCATAAAGCTTTACTAAAAGTCACTTTAAAAAAGCTTTTTCATATATTATATTGTTTTTTGTACAATACAAGACCACAGCGGATTAGAGAAAATGATGATAGTATAATTGTGCTGAGGAAGAAGGGATGGACATGGAGAGGTATGCAGATGTATGAGTGGTTGTATGTTATGGTGGAGTTGTTCTGATAGCATGTATGTGTGGGAGACTGGGTTGTCTTCAGGGGCTATGCCCCAGTTCTGGTGTTTGTATAGGACTCTGCTCTGATACTGGTATTATGTATATATACAGGCCCTTGGTTGGTTATTTGTTTTAGAGATAAATCATCTCCCCTTTCCTCCAGTCTTGTACATGAATGAGCGAGTCTTTCTATCACCATTATGATCATAATATCTTGTTACCAATAACGTCACTACTTACTCTTTGCCTACGAGGTTACATTGGGCACATACCCTCATGAATGAGCTATGTGATAGGAGCTTTAGGTGCTTGGCTATCCGACTCAGAAGCAGAAGTCCAGTCTCGAACATGGAGGCTAAGGTATCATAGCCCATATGAGGGAAGCACTAACAGGGAGAAATCGTCACTTTTATAGTATCACAACAGAACACAGTTGATGATAGAACAAAATAAGGCGGTAGTCAAGGCAACATAACAACAACGACTAAATGGATTATGATAATACCAAAATCACCCATCATCTTGCACTCCCGAACTAGGAGAGGAGGTGGAACTAGTAGCAAGCTTACAAGGAACAGATAGAGCCCCAAGTTTGGCTATATTAAAAGAACAATAATAAGAAGAAACCTGATAATCGGACCAGAAAACAGAAACCAGGATGTTGCGAATAGCAGTACAACTGGTTGAACAGGTGGGAATGAAACCAAAACAACTAATAGTCTGACCAGTGATGCTCCTGACAGATAGACCTAGAGCAGGGAGTATGCCAAAGGCCAAAGACCCTGATATCTTCAAAGGAGAAAGGACAAAGCTGTGGGGGTTCCACATACAGCTGGAGTGGTACTGCCAAGTTAAAGACTACAGAGATGATTGGGATGCTATCAAGGTAGCATACCTCGAATCACTATTACGCAACAGAGCTCACTAATAGATAACCCCCTATGTGGAAGCATCAAAATAGTGAGAATGGCAAACTAGGAAAAGATTCCCAGAAGTTCAGTGGGAATGGTTCAGAGTCATCAGAGGGAAAGCATTGGTCTGCAATGAGCAGGAAGACATGCAACAAGGGAAAAAGAACAGGACTGATGTTGGAAACAAATTCCAGTACCCTCCAATAGAGGCCAAATATCATGATGAAACACTCTAGTGGTTCCTGGTTCAAGCATGTAGGTAATGGTTCCACCACCTGGGAGGCGCAGTGCAAATTAAGTGTACAACTATGGCTGATTTCTCAGTATGGGCGATACAAGGAGAACAACAGCTGGCAATAATCAAATGTATCCAAGCAAGAACAACAATGGTAAGTAAATACGGAACAACATCATAAAACCAAGACTGAATATTTCGAGTTGCCCCACTCATGACAGCCCAAGGATATAGTCTAATAGACCCCAATATGATGAGGTCAAGATTGACCTGCCACTTGTTATGACAAGAATATGCAAGGGGGATGAAGGGCCAACCATGTCTAAGAAGCAGCCAGTATGACCACATGCTTCACGATTGCAGTCTACCCAGGGATGCTGGAGACAGGTCTCAACCTGGAAAAACAGGGCCAACCAGTTAGGAAAAACAGATACCAGCTGTGACTAGACTATAGGAAATAAATCTTGGCATGGAAAGTGACAAAGGGGAAAAAGGGGACTATTACTAGCAATGGTTACTCTGAGGGAAAAGAACATGACCAAAACCCATCACTCTTGCAACCCACTTTGCAACATTATTAGCAAAATACGAGAAAGGGAAAACAGATCCGGTTATTGTCCAGATACCATGACACGGAGAAAATAAAAGCGTTGTGATATATGAGATGACTGACCCAGCAATGATAAACAAATTAATCAATAAAGGAATATGCGACAAATATGTCCACACCATGATTTAGGCTAAAGGTCTGAGGGATATACATCTAGCGGATAGAACAAAAAGTGTTATGGAGCCAATTAGCTATATGGTGCGAATCCTGATAGCTCTAGGCAGCAATCGTGAACTGGCGACTATTCAGGTGGCCAATCTTAAAAGCAAGTAGATAGTGTAAGATTGTAGTAGCTGGAGCAACAGAGTTCCTCAATCAGGTAGGAAAACAATGAGATCACCTTTGCGAATAAAGTACGCATAACTGAATATCTCCACAGTTTACGTATAGTATACAGGACTCTTGAAGCAGAAGCCAGGAAACAGTCCTTGGTCAGAAAGGTCTCTGAGCTCCAGATTCCGAAAGAATAGATTACCTAGTATTAGGCGGTGGCCAACTCTGAAGACAAGTGAGTCAGGACTAAGGCCTGATACATGACAAAGCGATTGCTAGGAAGTCTTACCTGAGGTCTCAGGATAGAAGTGTTATAAAAGTGTATTGTATAATAAATATATTGATAAGATCTCTTCTCCATTGCTGATGATATCTGTAAAGCATGGTGGACATCTCAATATTTATATTCCACATCTGGGTGTTCGCGGCCTATCTATTTCTCCTACTTTCCCCTGTGTGAACTTTGTAGATTCTGAAAATCATCACACTACTTGACCCTGATTCCTTCGAACAGTGGGGAGGGTGTTCCATCCCTCTCCTTGCAGTGTTCGTTCTAATCATGGTTACTCAAACCATTTCACTGTGTTAAGCAGCTACTGGTTCTATCTTTACATACGCAGTCATCAGCTCCAAGGAAAGACTTATCCATGCAGGCGGATGCCTCAGCGGTCTGTGTCAACCCACAGGAAGCATGCCCCTGTCTGATCCCTCCAGTGGCATTTGAGGCCTGGTTACATACAGGGTTAACCTTCCACATAGTAGGCCATCATCGGACTCTACCTTATCAGGTTTCTGGGTGTAGAGAAACGATTGTCTCTTGAGTGTCGTCCTCTCGTCAGGGTTTCCCTGTGTATTCCTTCACCAACGGACTTGAAATGCGGTTTTACTGCCTGTATGGCAGCCGGGAACTCATATCGGAGTAGCTAACCTCCTCTCGGTTGGCATCTCTCTGTTGACACAGCTGAGGGATCTTTGCATGCATTTGTCTCCACAACCAAGAACCCACTTTAGTTCCTTGGGTCTTGTCATGATAGTCGAAAGTCGTTTCGTCAAGACTCCGCGAAAACCCCTTAGTCGGTGACCTTTGGTGGTGATGTAAATAAGGGTTTTGTACTGCACTCATATTGGTAGAAATTAAGTCATTCCCCAAATACTCTAACGGTCCCTGGGATTCAACAAATAACCTTTTGCCAAGCATCACTTGATATGCCCATCATGCTATGCCAGTTTGTCTTATGTGTAACACCCAGAGTGGCCAAGTGATTTATTAGATCTGAGTCAAAAGGTTGACCGATAAGGCAACAGAGCCGACAAAGGGTTTAGCAGTAGTTGACGGACACAACCTGTATACCAATGAATAACAGAAGATACCTGCCGAGAGGCAGTCAACAATTGCGACTGGAATGGTGATCAGACTACTCACAGGCACCTTGGGGTGAATTGCCCCACACAGCAGTTCAGCAGTCAAGTATTGACTTATGACCAAGGCATGGGTGATAGATGCTGATCATATCAGTGAAGTGAAGGTACTCTTGGGAAACCTGTGGGGTAAAGCATACCCAGTAGAAGAAGGTGATTGAATTGGAGAAATAGTTATGGCGAAGATCAATGAGGAAGAGCTATTGCAAGGGAGACCCTTGATGAAAGTACCTGAGAAACAAAAAGATTTGGAAGTATGGATCAACCACCAAGGAAGTAATAAAATCCATGAAGCGAATTGAGATTGACAACTTCAAGGCCTGAGTATTTAGCAAGTCCTACTGAGACAGATAGAATAGGAGAATTCACAAACTATAATGGGACCAAGACCCAGCCATAAGGGCCAAAATCAACATCAGTAGAGAACTGGCAATCTAGCACAAAAATGACAAGGAAGACAAACTGTACAGTCTGTCGGGCCTAAAGGAATACCATCTGCATTGGGAACTGTTCCCGGAAGAAGATATAACAGAACTACTAGTGCATCAAAAAGGGGTAGACATGAGAATTCAATTCAAGAAGAATACCAAATTCCCTATGAATAGGATGTAGTACTAAAGAGAAATGGAATTGCAGGAACTTAGGACCTATACCCTGTAGAACATGCAATCAGGAGGGATTGCAAACTACTTGACAGAGAGGGAATCAGGGATCATGTTGGTATAGAAGACAGAGGAAAAACTAAGACTGTGTGTGGGCTATTGAGCTTTCAATAAGATAATATAGAAAGATCGGTACCAACTACCATTGATCTCTGAAGCCTGAGACCCATCAGGATCAGTGAAAGCTTCAATGAACTAGACATTAACGAGGTATATTACAATATCAGGATCAAACCAGGGGACGAATAGAGGACAATCTTACCTACACGATACAGGATATACAAATACATAGTTATACTATTCAAACTAACCAATACACTGGTAATATTTCAGTGATTGATCAACCAAGTGTTGAGCAAATACCTGGATATGTGCTGCATCGTCCACCTAGATGCTGAACTTATATGTTCCAACAATACAGAAGAATACCAAAAGGACGTCGAGAATATGATGCAAATAATACAGACATTGGGCACGAAGGGCAAAGGTAGTAAATACGAGTTCCACAAAAGGGAAGTACAATACCTTAGATTCATTATCAACCAGGAAGGAGTTCTGATGGATTCAGTCAAAACCAGGATGATATGGAGGTGGGAATTACCAAAACCCTAAAGGGACATTCAGTAGTTTATAAGTTTTTGCAGCTTCTCCCATCTTTGTATCAAAGGATTTAGCCAAAGTGCGGAAATGATATACCACCTACTCAAGAAGCATATAAAATAGAACTGGGGAAGTGAACCAGACAAGGATTTTGACTGGTTAAGGATAAAGATAACAACTACCCCAATTATGATTTCTTTTGACCCCAAAAGAGAAATGATTATTGAAACAGACACATAGAAATATGTATGCTCAGGCATGCAATCACAGAAGTGGGAAGATGGGCAATGGCAACTGGTCCCAAACTGGTCCAAAGCAATAGCACCAGCCGAATTCAACTACAATGTGTGTGAGAAGAAGCTGCCCATGATAGTTCAAACTTTTAAAGAGTAGAGATATTACAGTCAGAATATCAACCATTACTCCAAGGTCCTAACTGACTACAAGAACTTGGTACCATTATTGATGACGAAGGAATTGAATAACTGCCGAATGTGGTCAATGGAGAAGATGAGGCATTACGACTTCAAGATCTAATACCAACCATGGAAAGGAGGAGGGAAGCCGGACACCCTTACATCATAGGAGAAAAACCACTAGAAAAGGAACAAAGATGAAATGATTGCTAACCGACAACGAATACTACTTCTAAAGGAGAGGTACTGCACCGTAATAGGGATGGTGGAAATCCAGGATGATATAAACAATACAAGGGAAGAGATAAGTGGGAAGGAGAGAAGAATTCAGCAGATATAACAAGTACTGGAAAAGCGAGATGAGGAAATAAAAGAAATTGTACTGGGGCTATGCAACTGGGATGGTGACTACCGCCAATATGACAACATGATATGGATGCTGGATAATGAGAATGTTCAGACAGAGTTGATAAGAAGAAACTATGATCTACCCATAGCAGGTCCTGAGAGAACAGCCAAAACTACTGAGCGTATCTACTGCCAATACTATTGGCCAAGGATATAAGAAATAATCAAATGATAGATACAAAATTGTGATATTCGTGCATGGACAAAAGTCATATGACATGCTCCACATAGGCTACTCAAGCTAAAGGAAGTACCCAATAAGCTATGCCAATCTATATGGATGGATTTCATTATGGACCTACAATGATTGGATAGCTATAAAGTCATTCTTGTAGTGGCAGATCATCTGACCAAAATGAGTCATTATATCTCATACAGGAAAGCCATGACAGTATGACAGTTTACCTTAATCTTCCTGAGAGAAACCTTTCAACTTCCTGGCCTAGCAAAAGACCTGACAACTGATAGAGGATCACTGTTTACATCCGAGATATGAAAGGAAATGACAGGAAAACAAGGAATCCAACAAGGAGTGAGTATGGCATTCGATGGGCAAATAGATAAACCCACCCAATGGGTTCACAGGATATTGGAACAAGGTCTTTCTGCATATATCAACTACTGGCCAGACAATTGGAATGAACTCCTGCCGATAGTGGAGTTCATCAACAATAATGGATGACAAGAAACAATAAGGAACATGCTATTTGCCAGAAATTATAGACAGAATCCAGCCAACAAAGGTATAGGTTATTTGACCAAAGGCAAGATAACAAACCCCAACGATATGACACTACACTACAAGGTGTTACAAATGGGAATAGTCATTGTGCAACTCAAACAAAAGGAGAACTAGGATCAATACTGAAGATCCAAGCTTAACCTATAATTGAGAGATATGGTATGGTTATTACAACAAAACATAAGAAGTACAACACCATTAAAGGAACTGGACTATAAGAAAATTGGACCTTTCAAGATCTTGGCAAAAGTGAGGAGTCATGCCTATAAGCTTGACCTACTGCTCCCAATGGCCATACACAATAAATTTTACATCTCAGTCCAAGAACTCTATCCCGAGAACAAAATATTTTCTCAAAAGATACTTTCTCCTCTATCTACTGAAATGGATGGAGAGGTTATATACAAACCTGACGAAATGATCCACACAAGACTACATTAACAAAAGCTGCAATACTGAGCCAAGTGGATAGGTTACTCTCCCGAATATGATAAGATATGTTACCCTCCAAACTACTTTCAAAATAAAGAACACACAATCCACAGCTTCTACTAATGATACTCTACAAACCCTGGATGGGTAAAAATTGAAATTACTTGAACTGAATCGCCTCTCTTGAGGCCACAAGATCAATGGAACACCAGGATTGGTCTCCTCTGCAAAGTGACCCTCACTAGTCCTGGCTACAAGTGGCCTTCAGAAGCCAAGCGGGACAAAGGGTAAGGGAGGTGAAGAAACCAGCAGAATGCAATACCATGTCTTGGACTGGCTGCTACGATGATAGGTGCTAGGTGCACCTTAGTGACAAGCAAGAGGCAGGCTGGTACCCCCAGGCCTCAGGACCTACGGGAATAGAAAGGAAGTACATGAAATGAAAGAGTGCCAGGAGTGCTACCATAATGGGTACAAGAGCCATGAAATGCAGAAGATAGACAAGGAGTATTACTCCCAGGGAGACAGAAGGGAGAAGTGTCTAAAAAGGGGTTATAAAGAAATAAGAACATATGGGGCAGTTGTGCAGATATGGCAGGAGTGAGAGGGGAGTGAGGAAGACACAGAAACAGTCTCGAAAATGAACAGCCTACATTGACAAATTGACAACTTGGGGAAAATGCGGGGTGATGCTCAAGAAGTCTCATTAACCAATGAACAACTATAGATGCCCAAGGTAAAAGTGATTGGAACACAGGAGGAAATGATCAAATACGTAAATACCACCCTCGAGAGGCACAGGAAGAATTGGAGGCACAAACAAAGGCACCAAGAGTGGCTTGGAAGAGAAGCAAAGGCCTTTAGAAGAGCCCTGATGTAATGGGCATAGGCTAATAGGACTCAGGCTAGAGCAAGAGGAGAGCTAATGTGACAAACAGGGACAGGGAAGGAAGATTTTTTACGTCAGGTGTTTGAATAGGCATGGGAAGGAAGATTTTTTACGTCAGGTGTTCGACTGGGCATGGGAAGGAAGATTGGTTACGTCATGGAAGACTCAGAAGAGTATGTTGGAGGAACTAAGTAAGACTTACTGATAAGGCAGATTGGTTATGCTTTAGCACTATAACTCATAGTTGGGGTCATAGGGTCTTCTAGGACTCACACTGGTGAGTTATTAGTATATTATACTTGGTTGATGTACTTGAATGACTTGCAATTGCAAGTTGCCAGATGTAATAACTTTCACAAATGGTTCAATTAGCGAGTCATGGGTCTCACATATATAATTCACCTAGGGCCCATAACTATGGCAGGTGACTCGCAGGTATCAGTCGTAGGGTTAGGTTCGATGTGAAGAGTGAGTACATAAGAGCTTGCTAGGGCCCAGGATGATGGGCTTTTCATGCTATGATCTTTGTATCTTCTTACCTATAACTTTGCTACTTACTCTTTGCCCAAGTATCTATGTTGCACACATACTCTGCGGAATGACTCTTCTGACAGGAGCCTTGGGTGCTTAGCTATCCAACTTTGAAGAAGGATGCAAGTCTCGGAAATTGAGGCTCATGTATTTTTCCCCATGTAAGAGAAGCCCTAACCGGTAGGAATTGTTACAATAGAACATGCATGGTTTTACCAATATTACCCCACGTCACCTGATTTACTTTATGTTGATCAAGAGTGAAGAACCAAATGTCTTTATGAGAACCTTCTTCATAGTTCTGAATTCTTTTTGCTGTTTTATGGTAGTACTGTAAATGAAATACAAGCATACTAGCTAGTATTTGGCACATAGTCAAGGCGTGTAAGGCTTCTTACTCAATCTTAAAGCATAGGATTAATAGCCAGAAAACTGTATAGTAGACTACTGAATGAAGGCTAAAGCTCACAAGTTGTCACAATCTGACTAGAGGAGCGATAGTCAGGTGGCAGAAGCAAGGAATAAGGTTTCACTTAGCTTCCGGTTGGAAGCTATTGGGTTTTAGTTAGGATTACCATAAGGCCTGTTGCAAGGCCGATCGGTAATGCAGATTAGTTAGACTTTTGTGAAGTGACTCACAATAGAGATTATGACGTTGTTATATTTTGCACATATGACCTATTTGGGTCATATGAGGTTATGATAGGTTTCGTACCTGACCCCGCTTAAGAGGTCATGGGGATTTACATGAGGCGCAGTTGTGACTCATAGTGGTTAAATGAGTTGGTAGGCAGTGCAGACGACTCAGGAGACCCTGAGTCGCGAGGATCTCACGCGAGTCATAGTTATGGCTCCCCAGGGTTAGGGTTCCAGGAAGAGGCCTATATAAAGGCCGGCTTTCCACGGATGGATTAGCTCTTCACACAACTATCTATTATCTTTCCTACTGATAACGTCAAAATACAAAAACCTTTACGCTCCAAACCTATCCGCTAGACGGATCCCCTGTAGAGTCAGGAACTTATCCGCTATGTGGATCTAGTTAACAGAATAAAGACCGGTACTCTCGGCGCTGGTGAGAAACCGATTCTTAGAGGGAATACCAATATAGGGCAGAAGACTCATGGAGCTCCCAGAGAATACACGGAAAGAAGAAAAGCCATGGTTACCTGTCCCGAGCAAGTACGAGAGTAGGATACCATAAGATTTGGTTGCATCACCTGTGACAGCTAGCGATGACAAGACGGTAACCCCGGGGGATACGACATTCACTCAAGACAACGAAGGAGATATCAATCCCACCAACGAAACCTTAAGCCTAGGACAACTAGATAGAGCCTCAGGAGAAGTAGCAAGACAGGCATCACAAGCGACAAGTCCAGTTACGCCGGAAAGGACCTCACCAGCCTATAGTTCCCCCGCAGGAACTTCACGACCAGCAACAATGGCCTCAGCAGCGACCTCAGCACCTCCGAAGGGGAATACCATGAACCCTCTCCTCATGACAGAAGAGCAGATAACCTGATTTCTCTGCAGGATGAATACCCAACCAGAGTCAAGGCCCCAGGCTACTGAACCTGATAAGTTCACAGGGGACGCACCGAACTAAGACAGTGCCTGAGTCGGTTGGACCAATAGTTCAAAGTCAAGGGGTATGAGGAAGTCAAGGATGCGATAAAGATTGTATTTGCAGAAAGCCTACTGAGGGGAGCTGTGGGCCAATGGATCATACAATACGTAGAAGGAAGTCAAGAAAGAGTATGGATGACATGGGTCGAACTCGAGGAGATGCTGCGAACCCAGTTTGGAGATTGAGATGCCACGGGGACGGGAAGACTAAAGTTGGACACGACGCGGCAAGGCAGGGGTAACTGCTCTGAGTTCTGGCACAAGTTCTACAGGCTAGCCGTCTAGGCCGAATATGGCGAGAGCAGCAAATGGCGCACCCTTGTTAGGGCAAGTAACGGAACCATCCAAAAGGCCTGGCAAGACTCCGACCACTTGTTCTTGATGACAGAGAACTTTGCCATGTGGGCAATGGAAAAGGAAAACAAGAGCAAGTTGGTCAATTACCTGCGGAAGAGGACGAGCGACCCGAGGAAGCCAACCATGCAACGAAACGACAATGGAACTTACTGTCCGACGGCACCTCCGAAGTAAGTAACAGGAGGGGATCCAAGGGACATGGACGCAGCCGGAAGATGGCGGAAAATATTCCCAGGCCTCTTGGACCAGGAATACCAGAGAAGGAGCAAGGAGAACGCTTGTCTCCGTATAACGGGGGCACCCCTAGGAAAATGGATCGCAAGGTTGCGACCGCACTGAACAACTTCAAACTTATCGCCAAAAGTTCACACAGATGTAAGAGTAAAGTAGACTGTAAAACTTAATATCGTTAAGCCTGACGCTTGACTCAATTAAGGTCTCGAGAGGATTGATTGTTGGAGTAGGAGAGTTCTCGCATAGACTTTCAGGTAGTTTTATCTTATGCCAGAAACTCCCCCATCAGTTTACTCCAACTATTCGAGCACACCCTTCTCCGCTAAGGGCGGTCCGACACGTCTCCTGACACCCCCTTCGGGCATGTATGTGTCGACCCGCTCTAGTCGGCGTTCACCATATGTGCATATCGTTTCTGCGGCGCATTTCCATTCTGCCCGCCGGAGTGAAAACCTCTGCGCATCGGGGACTTGCCAGTGGCTAACTGTCAAGACCCCTTGCTGAACTAGACTATCTATGACACCCTTCCCATGCGCGTTGATTTCTTCTTGACGCCGGAAGCTACCGTGAGCGGTTTATCTATCTACTATTTACGAGTCTCGGGCTTCCGGTGTCTTCCGCAGGGTACGGTGGTCCAGGAGTGATCCAATGGGCGCTACCCACGACCACTACCTCGGATACACCTTACCTGCGGTAGGAATCATGCTTTTAGTGTCTCTGCACTTCCCTCTCAGAGCCTATGGCGTTGGGGACATCCTTGGGCGTAGTAGGTGCAAAACGTTCCCAGTCGTCCCGGCACCACCCGGGACTACCTTCGGGACCCCCACGGTTAACTCCCGTTAACTCCGTCAGTTTTGGTCCGTTTTACTCCGAACAACTTGGAGGAGGTACTCCACCTTCCACCCTATGCCCCCTTATATATCCTGCGAACAGCTTACGGTCGACCGGACGGCAGCAATGTATACGGTGTTGCAAGCGGGTCTCCAAAGATCCTCCTTTGCTAGACTGCACACAACTACGCAACCGTTTGCCCATGACGTCCGGGCCTCAAGGCGGGGCCGGAGGGGCATGATAGGAATAATGTCTTCAATTTACAGCTTCTTCGTAGCTGCGTAGCTCGCCCAATAGCATCTCCCGGAACCCCAGATTCCAGTATTATGCATGGTTTCGTGTGACAAACATTCCAGTCATTTTTCCCAAACTCCCCGAGGGACTTCGTATTGGGAGGTAGGGTAACTCAGGCCCTTGAACAGGGTAATCCAAGCCTCAAGGCAGGGTAACCCTGTTCTGAGGGTAGGGTAATCTTGTCCGGTGGACAAGTGGATTTTCTCCTGTTACCCTATCTATCCCACTTCCGGGGATAGACACACTCGGCCTTTCTCTAGTTACCCAGCCTAGCTGTGTATTGGCCCTTCATAGGTCCCTAAGTACGCTGACACCAACCTTGGGCGTAGCCATGTACCTAAATACTTGTGTCCACTAAGTCTGCTCATCTCGGAGCCCGGGCCATCGGGTCTCCGTAGGTCAAGTACTCACTTGCCTGCCGGTTCCTACCAGTTCGCCTCCGGGCTACCTGTATGGGTGTAGGTTCCGGCTGCCATAGCTCACGTATGCTGGGTCGTTACATCACTCCCCTCTTCTCTACGGTCCGTCCCGGACCGTTTAGCGTCGTCTTTTGTTTCCACGACTCGATTCCCCCAAGACCCGATGGTCCCTGGGCTTGGACGGATATCTTTGGTGGAAATCTAGCATGGCCTGTAAGCCTGTCCCTTCTAGCATCTCATAGGGCTCCCATGAGTTCTCCTCAGCTCCATAGCCTTCCCATGAAACCAGGTACTGGACAAAGCGCGACGGAAACTTCGCCTTTGTTCCACCATACCAGCGACTGTCCACAACAGCTTCGATGACGTAACTGGGCTCATTGTCCACGAGCTCTGGGGTAGGGATCTCCTTGATCCTACCCGATTCCGGATCCTCGCGATAGGGTTCCAGCAGCGTGACATTGAAAACCGGGTGGATGCTCCATCGGGTGGGCAATTGGAGTTCGTATGCTCGGGTACCCACCCGACGTTTGACCACGAAAGGGCCAAACATCCGGTGGTCCAGCTTCTCCATGGGACGCTTGGTGCGGATGTTCTTCCGGTTCAACATCACGCGGTCCGCTTTCTTAGCCCGCCCAGCAGCCACATCTTCCAAGGTAACATAGTCCGGGGATGGCAGCCGTTTCTGGTCATGCCATTTCCGCTGCCTTTCCTGTGCCCGTTTAATCGTTTCTCGAATCTGTTGCCAGGTTCCTTCCCATTCCTTAACCAAGAGTTCACTACTTGGGTGTATCCCTTGGTTGTCAGACACAACACCCGACCAGTTTGTTCGTGGGTTGAACCCATAGTTGATCTCAAATGGTGACAACCTGGTGGATTCTGATGTTGAGGTGTTATACGCATACTCCGCAAGGGGTAGCAGCGAGACCCAGTCATCCTGTTGATAGGAGCAGTAACTACGCAGGTACTGCTCCAGTGTCTGATTAACCCTCTCGGTTTGCCCATCAGTCTCTGGGTGGAATGCAGTCGAAACGTTTAGTTTCACTTGCAGCAAGTGCATCAGACTCATCCAGAACTTGGATGTGAATCGGCTATCTCGGTCGGAGATGATTGACTCTGGCAGTCCATGAAGGCGCCAAACCTCCTTCAGGAATATCAAGGCAAGCTCCTTGATAGGTACCTCAGTGGTCAGGGGTATGAAATGGGCCATTTTCGAAAACCTGTCTACTATGACCCAGATCTTGGTATACCCTTCGGACTCTGGCAGCGCGACAATGAAATCCATTGAAATTGCTGTCCAAGGCCGCATAGGAACATCGATAGGTTCCAGCAGCCCGAACTTCTTGTGCCTGATGGATTTATTTCTTTGGCATGCATCACATGTCCGCACATAGTCAGTGATGTGCTCATCCATCTTAGGCCAGTAGAAGTTAGCCCTCACCCTGCCAATGGTTTTGTAAGTCCCGAAGTGTCCCGCGATTCGGGAGTCATGTTCTGCCTTCATGATTGTCTGCTTCAGATTCTGACCCTTGGGAACATACCACCTGTTCTTGTACAGGAGTAAGCCCTTTTCCGTCGTGAAATGTCGGTCGACCTCTTTGTCACCTGCAGCTGTTGCCTTCAGGATCCTTAAGTACTCCTGGTCTTCGCTTATCGCTACCCGCAACTGATCCAAAAAGGACGACTTGAGCCGAAATCCCTGGCACACTTGCAACACCTGTGGTCGCAAGATGTCCCGTTCCTGGCTCCCGACCCACTGTCCGGGGCGAAAAAACGACTGTGGCGGAAAATCACTCCCCCCTTCAGGGCGGTAGTCCCTACGCCGCGACAAAGCATCCGCCTTCTCATTCAACCGTCCTTCTCGGTAAACCACCTTGAAGTTAAATGGTTGCAGGAATTCAGCCCAGCGGTGCTGCCTTCGGTTAAGGACCTTGGTACTATTGAAGTACTCCAAGTTCTTATGATCCGTATAGATCACCAACTGGTCCGTTACCGAGCGTAGCAAATGATCCCATTCCTTGAACGCCGCCACGATGGCTGTCATTTCCTTGTCATGGACATCATAATTAATCTCTGCTGGGTGAAACTTCCTACTATGGTAGGCCACCGGATGCCATCTCTCATCCTCACATAACTGGGAGAGAACGGCTCCTAATGCAAAGTCACTAGCGTCGGTTTCTAGCCGTGTTGGCCGTTCAGGGTCAAAATGTGCTAGGATAGGTTTGGACGTGAACGCTTCCTTTAAATGATTGAAGGCCTGCTCACATGCAGGTGTCCATTCCCATCGGACATCCTTCTTTGTCAAGTCCGTGAGGGGTTTCGCTATCTTGCTGAACCCTTCTATGAACCGACGATAGAAGTTGGCAAAGCCCATAAAGCTTTGAACGTCGACGACGCATGTCGGAGGTGCCCAGTCTTTGATTGTCTGCACCTTTTCCGACAACATAGAGATCCCCATATCGGAGATCCTATATCCGAGGAATTCAACCTCCCGTTGGTGGAAACTGGACTTCTTCATACTTACACATAGTCTAGCTTTCCGCAATTTCTCCATTACACGCCTTACCATCGCGACGTGCTCTTCCATAGTTTCGGAGTAGATCAGGATGTCATCCATATACGCGATGACTCCTTCATCCATGAGATCTCGAAAGACCTCATTTATCATGCTCTGGAAAGTTGCCGGGGCATTACATAACCCAAACGGCATGACCGTGTATTCATACAGTCCATATCTGCACCGGAAGGCCGTCTTCCATTCCTCACCTTCTGCCATCCTCAGAAGATAGTAGCCGTTTTTCAAGTCCAACTTAGTGAACACAACGGCTTTTCCTAACCTATCTCGCAGTTCATTCATCAGCGGTAGAGGGTACTTGCTCTTCACCGTGATTTTGTTCAGCCCTCGGTAATCTATTACCAGTCTTAATGTACCATCTGGTTTTGGCACAAAGAGGATAGGGGCTGCTGCTGAGGAACTGGATCGCCGTAGCTTCCCCGTTCGCAGCATGTCATTGAGATATTCCCGGAGTGCCTTAAGCTCCTTTTCCGATAACGGATAGATAGGCCCAAACGGAGGTTGAGTCCCGGGTAGCAACTCGATCGTGTGGTCATACTTTGAGTGCTCCGGCAAGGCCTCAATCCGTTCTTGACTGAAGATGTCCCCGTAGTCCTTATACTCAGGGAGTAGCTTGACAGTAATGTCAGCACCTTCCTCATCGGAGAATTGTACAATTCCCAACAGGTACACATTACTAGGGTCTTCAGCTAGCAACTCTTCATCGGTCATGAACACTAACCGCCCCTGCTCTGCCAGGCAATTAGCCTTGCAGAAATCTGAGCGCCAGGTTAGTGATCCTGTCTTCCAATCTATGTCGGGATTATGGTCCTTCAACCAAGACATAGGTAGGTACCCGTCCACCTTGGTGTCGGGCATGTCCGCGACTTCAAACCGCATTTCGTTATGGTGGTCGCCTATTCTCATGTCCAATGATTTGGTATAGTGCAGACCTGACCCCGGAATGTGATTACCGCTTGCGTCGCTTATCGGCACATGTACCTTTCGTCGTACACATGGTGCCTGCGTTTGTTTAACCCATCGGCTACTAAGCACTGGCCCAGTAGCTCCACTGTCGAGTAGCAGGAGCGCCTCAGCGCTTACCTGTCTAGCTCCAATCTTCCAGTCTAGCCTTACCCTCAGGTGGATAGACTTGGTATGGCGAGGCAAGTTATCACGCTTCTGCCTCTTCACTTGTCTTAGGGACTTAGTCATCTTGGCTTACTAATTCTGATCTCTTGCCTTTCGACACAAGAGCGGCCACAACGGGTCGGTAAACGTTAAGGGATTGGGAATCGTGTTATCAATAGCTAGGGTGTTTACTATCACGCCAGCATGATTTCGGGTACTAAACCCTCCTCAGGTAAACTTGATCATAGTATCATTTATTCAATCAAGTCCAGCCTGAACTAATCCCGCTTGTACTAACCATAACAAATTTTCCCGAGGTGGGTAGAGGTCCGCTCTTGGACCGGTTCCAAGCGAAGCAACCTTGCTTCCCCAATGTCGAGCGTCTCCGCGAGCGAGATCTCTCCCAGCCTCAACCGAAAATAATACCCTATGACTTGTCCGTCCCAGTAAAGAAATCCTGAAAGAAATACAAATAACTAGAACAAAGGAAATAACCTGAAAACCCACAAAGGAGAGATCACCCTGTCCACCGCATACGGCCTTCAACATCTATCTGCCCACACCACCTGGGTGTAGTCAGCATCAGGGTCGTTCATGCAGTAGAGGGGTACTTACCCATCCCAGAAGCCACTTCCGGGGCTCCTTTTCATCCATCCCGCAGGGGTCTATGGATACAGGTTATTAAGGTTCTACCTTACACAGAATGGGGTCTTACCTATTCTGAGCCGTCAGTATCAACCTCCATAATCTGAGGTGATGCCTGTCGGACTTCAAGTATCTTTGACGAGGTAGCCGGAGGTGGCGCTTCAATGCGCTTTAGTCGCTTGTCCGTACCTGAGGGCTCGCTTACCGGGGCTGACCGTTTCAACCCACGAGCCTGTTTGGACGAACTAACGACTGGGGACGTCGCGGTGCACTTTCTCCAAAAGTGACCCGTTTGTCCACACTTGGTGCACTGGTTGTGCTTTCTCCGACGTTCGGTCAAAGTCGACGGGATTTCCTTATGCGCCAGGGCATACTCAGAAGTCCCCGGCTTTGCCTGTTTCCCCGCATTGAAATTAGTAGGTTTGGCAGACCGCTGGTTCTGTCTGCCCGAACCTTTATCCTTCTTTTTAAACCTTCCGGAAGTTGAGGACCTATCCTCCTTCTTGTCCGTTGGTTGAGACCGTTGGACAGGGTGGATAACTCGGTTGCTGAACCGGGTGTTGTCTTCCAGTGTGTGTCCAACCTTCCGAAGAAGATCAAGGTAGTCGTTCAAGTCGGTGGGATGGGGCTCCTTCAGTGCCCACGCGTTCCTCACTTCTTGAGTAATGCCCGACCGTACCTTATCTCGTACCTGCACAGGGTCTGTATAGCTAAGCTTATACATATAGTCAATTATCTTGTCCAGGTACTCATCGATGTGATGTGGCTTCATCACTAGGTCTCGCCACTCAAGGAGGGATCGGTCTCGTTCCGCTTGGTCACCGCCGAAACTCCGTTCAAGCCGTTCCCGGAATCCTTTCCACGTTCTTAACGGGTTACTGTTATTAACTGGAACTCCGGTACGCTTGGCTGCCTCCTTATTGATGTGGGAGTGCAGCCCAAGATACCATGTTCGGGCAGTATCTTCTAGAAGGGGGATCACCAGGTTTACCTTGTCCATATCGGTCAACCTGCACCCAGCAAAGTACTCGAACTTAACCTCTACCAGCGTCAAGAAGCTGGCGAGTTCGGTGACCTTTCCCTTAAACGCCGGAATGCCGCTCAGCTTTTCCGGCTTCTTCTGCCGTTGTCTAGATGATGGTCGTGCAGCCGCCCTACTCCGTAGTTCCCTTGACAGCTTCTTAGCACGGCGGTCCCACCGTCGTTTCTTCTCGTCGCTCCAGTCATCCTTGCGAGCGCCGAGAAAAGGGGTCAAGTCGGGGAGAGAATCGGCATCATCATCATCCGAGCTATCATGGTCAGAGTCCCCAGGATCTCCACCTGCTCCCGTAGTACCACCGACAGGTGGTCCATTTCCACCTCCACTACCCCCGGTATTTCCACCTGGGGTCTCGCGGGGTCTATCATACCCATCAAACCTTTCCTCCTGGCCATCCTGATTCCCATCCTCGGGGGGGTTAGCCCCTGATGGTACTGATGCCGGTGGTGGAACAGGTCGTTGCCCACTCTCAGGAGTTGGGTTCGGAGCCGCCTGAGTCATCGCCAGAAACGACTGAAGCTCTGGACAACTCAAAGGTTGCATTGGGGGCCCCGCGTGTCTCCATGACCCACAGTACCCACATGTTGGTCGTCCGTCTCCCTCCTTCTGTCTTCTTCGGTGCCTTACCGGGGTCCGTGGTCCCTTCCTGCACCCGTACGTGTGGTAATGAATCCACCCCATACGGGTTTCTTCCGACTTGCAGCCCGACAGACAGTACTCGTCTTGGCTGTCCGACTCACCACTAGTGATCGTGGGGAGGATGGAGGGAAGAGTTGGTTTTGAGGGGGCAGAGGGAATCACGGGTGCCCAAGGAACGGAACGAGCGGGTGTCCCAGGTCCGGGGATCGGAGTCCCTCGTGATGGAGCCATGGGTGCTCGCTCTTCCTGGCGCCTGACCTGTTCAAAGAATCCAGGTGAAGCCGCACGCAGCGGTCGGTACCCTGGGGTAGCCGATACTGTTGGCGGGAAAGCTGCGACAGGGAAGGTATCAGGAGGGGGCAATGAAACTGGTAAAGGTGTGGGTCTTGGGGCAGCAATAGGAGGTACGGGAGTTGCAACCGACGGTGTTGCAGGGGGGTTAATGGGAGCGGGGGTCGGCCGAGGAGTAGGGTCAGGTGTATCTGGTGCTGTGATACCCTTTGGCTTGGACGTCCTTTTCTTAACCCGACGCCCATCGGTTGGTCCAATCGCCGGACTTCCTGAACGACTGCGGGCGATCGAGGAGGGGACAGACAGCGAGCCTGTTGATGCTCTTGTGAAGGACGAGGTATAACTGTATCCTTCCCCCTTGAGGCTTTCCAACATCCGTATGCCCACGGGGCTTAGGTACGCCCTCCACTGTTCATCCCGGGCTCTCATAGCCAGTTCCATCCCGAAGTTCTCCAGCTTCGTGTGGACAAGTGGGAGTGGGGGCGCCGCCTCTATCATCAGTACGTCATTCTCAGCATCAATACTATAACCTCCCGCGAAGGCCCTTTCCAGCGCTGCCATACGATCCTTCAATGCCTTCTGGTCTCTTAACATTCGCAGGTATGCCTCCTGCTGTACCTTCATCCATTCCACCGCTGCCGTAGTAATCTGTTTACGGAACACCTGCTGCTGCTGGGCATTCCAGTTCTTCAGTTCCCGCTTCGCATCCTCAATCGACTTGGATACCTCCCGGACGATGTAAGGTTCGACGAACTCGCGGGAGAACTCGCTAAAGGGTACTCCTTGCGGTGGAGGAGGGAGCATGTTGTGGACGAGGGCGGCGTCTTGGAAGAACGAAAGCGCCGCAGCGCGAGGGTCTGTAATCATAAGATCAACACATTCATCAGGTAGTTGAATAGGGGCGGCCTCCAGGAGCAATTGGTGACCGTCCCATTCAATACCGCGGACGTCCGCGAACACCGAAGCACGAAATGTGTTGGCGGAGTTCTCGTCAAGGTCAAGGTCTGAATCCGAGTTGGATTCCATTCTAGGTCGACGTTCGATACTAGCCATTGCGCTTTCCACCCTGGGCTACTTGTTCGAGACAAGGTTACCAGTATTCACGCAAGGTCAGTGCCGAAGGTCGAAAAACAATTAATCAGGAGAGGAGTTAAGCGAGGAGCTCGCTTAACGATATACTGTAACGGGGGCACCCCTAGGAAGATGGATCCCAAGGTTGCGACCGCACCAAACAACTTCAAACTTATCGCCAAAAGTTCACACAGATGTAAGAGTAAAGTAGACGGTAAAACTTAATATCGTTAAGCCTGACGCTTCACTCAATTAAGGTCTCGAGAGGATTGATTGTTGGAGTAGGAGAGTTCTCGCATAGACTTTCAGGTAGTTTTATCTTATGCCAGAAACTCCCCCATCAGTTTACTCCAACTATTCGAGCACACCCTTCTCCGCTAAGGGCGGTCCGACACGTCTCCTGACACCCCCTTCGGGCATGTATGTGTCGACCCGCTCTAGTCGGCGTTCACCATATGTGCATATCGTTTCTGCGGCGCATTTCCATTCTGCCCGCCGGAGTGAAAACCTCTGCGCATCGGGGACTTGCCAGTGGCTAACTGTCAAGACCCCTTGCTGAACTAGACTATCTATGACACCCTTCCCATGCGCGTTGATTTCTTCTTGACGCCGGAAGCTACCGTGAGCGGTTTATCTATCTACTATTTACGAGTCTCGGGCTTCCGGTGTCTTCCGCAGGGTACGGTGGTCCAGGAGTGATCCAATGGGCGCTACCCATGACCACTACCTCGGATACACCTTACCTGCGGTAGGAATCATGCTTTTAGTGTCTCTGCACTTCCCTCTCAGAGCCTATGGCGTTGGGGACATCCTTGGGCGTGGTAGGTGCAAAACGTTCCCAGTCGTCCCGGCACCACCCGGGACTACCTTCGGGACCCCCACGGTTAACTCCCGTTAACTCCGTCAGTTTTGGTCCGTTTTACTCCGAACAACTTGGAGGAGGTACTCCACCTTCCACCCTATGCCCCCTTATATATCCTGCGAACAGCTTACGGTCGACCGGACGGCAGCAACGTATACGGTGTTGCAAGCAGGTCTCCAAAGATCCTCCTTTGCTAGACTGCACACAACTACGCAACCGTTTGCCCATGACGTCCGGGCCTCAAGGCGGGGCCGGAGGGGCATGATAGGAATAATGTCTTCAATTTACAGCTTCTTCGTAGCTGCGTAGCTCGCCCAATAGCATCTCCCGGAACCCCAGATTCCAGTATTATGCATGGCTTCGTGTGACAAACATTCCAGTCATTTTTCCCAAACTCCCCGAGGGACTTCGTATTGGCAGGTAGGGTAACTCAGGTCCTTGAACAGGGTAATCCAAGCCTCAAGGCAGGGTAACCCTGTTCTGAGGGTAGGGTAATCTTGTCCGGTGGACAAGTGGACTTTCTCCTGTTACCCTATCTATCCCACTTCCGGGGATAGACACACTCGGCCTTTCTCTAGTTACCCAGCCTAGCTGTGTATTGGCCCTTCATAGGTCCCTAAGTACGCTGACACCAATCTTGGGCGTAGCCATGTACCTAACTACTTGTCCACTTAGTCTGCTCATCGCGGAGCCCGGGCCATCGGGTCTCCGTAGGTCAAGTACTCACTTGCCTGCCGGTTCCTACCAGTTTGCCTCCGGGCTACCTGTATGGGTGTAGGTTCCGGCTACCATAGCTCCTGTATGCTGGGTCATTACAAACCTGTCTAGCTCCTACCTTCCAGTCTAACTTAACCTGCAGGTGGATAGACTTAGTAAGAAGAGGCAAGTTGTCACACTTCTGCCTCTTCGCTTGTCATGGTAACTTAGTCATCTTGGCTTAGTAATTCCCCTTAGACCCCTGCCTTTCCACACAAGAGCGGCCACAACGGGTCGGTAAACGTTAAGGAATTGGGATTCGTCTTTTTCAATAGCTAGGGTGTTTACTATCACGCCAGCATGATTTCGGGTACTGAACCCTCTGCAGGTAAACTTGCAAATAGCATCATTTATTTGATCAAGTCTAGCCCGAACCAATTCCATTTATACTAACCATAACCACTTTTTCCCGAGGTGGGTAGATGTCCGCTGACGGACCGGTCCAAGCGAATCAGCCTTGCTTCCCCAATGTCGCGCATCTCCTGGAGCGGGACGTCACCCAACCTCAACCGAAATAATGTCTTATGCCTTGTCCATCCCGCTAAGGAAACCCTGAAAGACATACAAATAACTAGAACAAAGGAAATAACCTGAAACCTAACAAAGCAGAGATAGCCCGATCCACCACGCGCGACCCGCAACATCTATCTGCCCACACCGCCTGGGTGTAGTCAGTATCAGGGTGGTCAATGGAGTTGAGGGGTACTTACCCATCCCAGAAGCCACCTCCGGGTTTCCTTTTCATCCATCCCTCATGGGTCTATGGATATAGGTTAGCAAGGTGATACCTTAAGCGGAATAAATCCTTACCTATTCCAAGCTGTCAATATCAACCTCCATGATCGGAGGTGATGCCTGTCGGACTTCCGGTATCTTTGACGAGGTAGCCGGAGGGGGCGCTTCAAAGCGCTTTAGCCGCTTGTCAGTTCCTGTAGGCTCGCTTAGCGGGGCTGACCGTTTCAACCCACGGGCCTGTTTGGAGGAACTGACAACTGGTGATGTGGCGGTACACTTTCTCCAGAAGTGACCACTTTGTCCACACTTGGTACACTGGTTGTGCTTTCTCCGACGTTCAGTCGAAGTCGATGGGATTTCCTTGTACGCTGTTGCATACTGAGAAGTCGCCTGCTTTGCCTGTTTCCTCGCATTGAAATTAGTAGGTCTGGCAGGCCTTTGGTTCGGTCTGCCCAAACCTTTATCCTTCGTTTTAAACCTTCCGGAAGTTGAGGACCTGTCGTCCTTCTTTTCCGTTGGCTGAGACCGTTGGACAGGGTGGATGACTCGGTTGCTGAACCGGGTGTTGTCTTCCACTGTGCGTCCGACCTTCTGAAGAAGATCTAGGTAGTCGTTCAAGTCGGTTGGATGGGGCTCCTTCAGTGCCCACTCGTTCCTAACCTCTTGGGTAATGCCCGACCGTACCTTATCTCGTACCTCCACCATGTTTGTATAGCCAAGCTTATACATGTAGTCAATTATCTTGTCTAGGTACT
>PYWC01000072.1:630981-648410 GCA_003182015.1 Tuber magnatum | reverse complement strand
CTTCCTTTCGAGCACCGAGAAAGGGGGTCAAGTCGAGGAGAGAATCGGCATCATCATCATCCGAGCTATCATGGTCAGAGTCCCCAGGATCTCCACCTGCTCCCGTAGTACCACCGACAGGTGGTCCATTTTCACCTCCACTACATCCTGCATTTCCACCTGGGGTCTCCCAGGGTCTATCATACCCATCAAATCTTTCCTGCTGGCCATCCTGATTCCCATCCTCGGGGGGGTTAGCCCCTGATGGTACTGATGCCAGTGGTGGAACAGGTCGTTGCCCACTCTCAGGAGTTGGGTTCGGAGCCGCCTGAGTTGCCCCCAGAAATGACTGAAGCTCTGGACAACTCAAGGGTTGCATTGGGGGCCCCGCGTGTCTCCATGACCCATAGTACCCACATGTTGCTCGTCCGTCTCCCTCCTTCGGTCCTCTTCGGTGCCTTGCCGGGGTCTGTGGTCCCTTCCTGCACCTGCACGTCAGGTAATGAATCCACCCCATACGGGTTTTTTCCGATTTGCAGCCCGACACACAGTACTCGTCTTGGCTGTCCGACTCACCGCTAGCGATCGTGGGGAGGACGGAGGGAAGAGTTGGTTTTGCGGGGGCAGAGGGAATCACGGGTGCCCAAGGAACGGAACGAGCAGCTGTCCCAGGTCCGGGGATCGGAGTCACTCTTGATGGAGCCATGGGTGCTCGCTCTTCCTGGCGGCTTACCTGTTCAAAGAATTCAGGTGGAGCCACACGCAGCGGCCGGTACCCTGGGTAGCCCATACTGCTGGTGGGAAAGGTGTGACAGGGAAGGTATCAGAAGCGGGCAACGAAACTGGTACAGGTGTGGGTCTTGGGGCGGCGATGGAAGGTATAGGAGTTGCAACTGAAGGCGTTGCCGGAGGGATGATACGAGCAGGGGTGGGTCGAGGTGTTGGGTCAGGCGTATCTGGTGCTATAATGTCCTTCGGCTTAGAGGTCCTTTTCCTTATTCGAGGTCCATCCATTGGCCCGACCCGAGGGCTGCCCGACCTACTGCGGGCAATTGAGGGGGGGACCGACAGGGAGCCTGTAGATGCTCTCGAGAAGGAGGAGGTATAACTGTAACCCTCACCTTTCATGCTTTCCAACATCCGTATACCGATTGGGCTCAAGTATGCCCTGCACTGGTCGTCTCTGGCCCTCATGGCCAACTCCATACTGAAATTCTTGGGCTTGGTATGGACGAGTGTGAGTCGGGGCGCGGCCTCTGACATCAGTACATCATTCTCAGCATCAATACTGTACCCTTCCTCCAAAGCCTTTTCCAAGGCTGCCATCCGAGTCTTCAATGCCTGCTGATCCCTTATCATCCGCAGGTATGCCCCCTGCTGCACCTTCATCCATTCCACCGCGGCCGTAGTGATCTGTATTCGGAACACCTGCTACTGCTGGTTGTTCCAGTTCTTCAGTTCCCGCTTCGCTTCCTCAATCGACTTGGCTACTTCCACGACGATATAAGGTTCAACGAATTCATGGAAGAACGGGCTAAAGGGAACTCTGTGCGGCGGGGAGGGAGCATGTTATGGACTAGGGTAGGGTCTTAAAAAAATGAGAGCACTGCGGAGCGAGGGTCTGTAATCAGGAGGGCAAGACATTCAGCAGGTAACTGAATAGGAGCGGCCGCCAAGAGCAACTGGTCGCTGTCCCAGTCAGTACCGCGAACATCGGCAAAAACCGACGGGCGAACGTGTGGGCGGTGTTCTCGTCAAGGTCAAGGTCTGAATCCGATTTGGATTCCATTCTGGTTCGAAGGTCGGTCCTAGCCATTGCTCTTTCCACCCTGGGCTACTTGTTCTAGACAAGGGTACCAGTATTCACGCAAGGTCAGTGCCAAAGGTCGGAAACAATTAATCAGGAGAGAAGTTAAGCGAGGGGCTCGCTTAACGATATACTGTAATGGGGGCACCCCTAGGAAGATGGATCCCAAGGTTGCAACCGCACCAAACAACTTCAAAGTTATCACCAACGGTTCACACAGATGTAAGGGTAAAGTAAGCCGTAAAACTTAGTATCGTTAAGCCGGACGCTTCACTCAATTAAGGTCTCGAGAGGATTGATTGTTGGAGTAGGAGAGTTCTCACATAGACTCTCAGGTAGTTTTATCTTATGCCAGAAACTCTTCCATCAGTTTACTCCAACTATTTGAGTACACCCTTCTCCGCTAAGGGTGGTCCGACACGTCTCCTGGCACACCCTTTGGGCATGCATGTGCCAACACACCCTAGTCCGCGTTCACCTTCTACGGTTATCGTTTCTGCGGTGCATTTCCATTGTGCCCGCCAGAGTGAAAACTTCTACGCATCGGTGTCTTGCCAGTGGCCAACAGTCAAGACACCTCATGAACTAGACTATCTATGACACCCTTCCCGTATGCATTGATCTCTACTTGACTCCAGAGGCTACCGTGAGCGGTTTATCTAGTGACTCTTTACGGGTCGCGGGCTTCCAGTCTCTTCCGCAGGGCACCATAGTCAGGGAGTGATCCAATGGGCGCTACCCATGACCACAACCTCGGATCTACCTTACCTGTGGTAGGAATCATGCTTTTAGTGTCTCTGCACTTCCCTTTCAGAGACTATGGCATTGGGAGCACATTCGGGCTTGGTAGGTGTAAAACTGTCCCAGTCACCCCTGCACCATCCAGGACTACCTTTGTGACCCCCACGGTTAACACCAGTTAACTCCGTCAGCTCTGGTCCGTTTTACTCCAAACAACTTGGAGGAGGTACTCCACCTTCCACCCTATGCCCCCTTGTATATCCCGCGAACAGCCTACGGTCAACAGGACGGCAGCGATGTATAGGGTGGTGCAAGCATGTCTCCAAAGATTCCTCTTTGCTAGACTGCACACAACTACACAACCGTTTGCCCATGATGTCCGGGCCTCAAGGCGGGGCCGGAGGGGTATGAAAGGAATAAGGCCTTCAATTTACAGGTTCCTCGAAGCTATGTAGCTCGCCCAATAGCATCCCCCGGAACCCCAGATTCCAGTATCATGTATGGCTTCGCATGACAAACATTCCAGTCAATTTTCCCGAACTCCCCAACGGACTTCGTAATGAAAGGTAGGGTAACTCAGGACTCTGGGCAGGGTAACCCAAGACCCAAGCCGGAGTAACCTGATCCCGGGAGTAGGGTAACCTTGTCGAGCGGACAGGTTAACCTTTCCCTGTTACCCTGCCTATCCCGTCGCCGGTGATAGACCTTTCTGACCTGTCTTCAGTTACCCAGCCTAGCTGAGCAACTGCCCCTGCATAAGTCTCTAAGTACGCTGACCAGCCAATTCTGTTCATTCTCGGAGCCCGGGCCATCGCGTCTCCCTAGGTCCAGTACTTACTTACCTGCCGCTTCCTATCAGTTCGCCTCCTGGTTACCTGTATGGGTATTGGTTCCGTTTGCTATAGCTCATGTACGCTGGGTCGTTACACTCAGGTGCGGATTGAAGGATCACTTTATCAAGGACTGCAGACAGAAAGAATGAAAGAATCAAGAACTGGGAATGACGGAGAGCGCGGCTGAACCTGAGACTTCAAACGAATAAAGTCCCCAGCAAAGAGTGGTCTGAGGGACGATGGACGAAGGAAACCCACCAGCACCGCACACATATCAACAGCAAAAGACAATAGGGCAACGATCAACAACATGGACAGCTACAATAATGAACACCTGATGATAAAGATAAATGTATGTACGAACAAGAGAGAAACAGAAACGAATATGATGCTAGACTCTGGGGCTACCGAGGACTTCATCGACAGAAGCTTCTGCGAAGTCCATGGAATACCCCTGGAAAAGATCAAGAAACCAAGGGACACATTCGTCGCCAGTAGGGAAAGAAGCAAAGTAGGACCTATTACCCATATCGTATTGGCGGTTATCGAGATAGGAGCACACCACGAAGCAATGACATTCCAAGTAGTGCATCTGTGTCTGCATAATGCCATACTAGGAATGCCATAGCTAAAACGACACAACGCCAACACCGACTGGGAAAAAGGCCAAATCCACTTCAATAGCAGCTTCTGCACACAGTTATGCCTGGAAACTTCCCCAACAATTGAGACAATACCTGTGGAGAAAGCAATACAAGAAAACCTGAAGACTCAGATCCTCCATATGGATACAGAACAACAAGACCCCCACCGATGAAGGCTTAAGGGTACAGGGGTTACACCAAGAAGTAAAAAAACCCGCAAGGGGATCAAAGAAGGCGGCAGGACATGACCTGTACAGCATCTAGGATGCGACAGTTCCAGCAAGGGGACAAATGATGGTATCAACAGGAATTGCAATAGGACTACCAGAAGGCATCTATGTATGCATTGTTCCGCACCGTGATATGGCCACCCGACATGGGATTACCACCGGCGCGGGAGTGGTGGATGCAGACTATAGGGGCGAGGTACAAGTCCTATTAATGAACCTGAAGGACAAAGACTATAAGGTCCAGAAAGGAGATCGAATAGTGCAAATGATTATTAAAGCCATCGATACCAGAGAACTGCAAGAAGTGCAAAATCTGGAGGAGACAGAAAGAGGAAAGGCCAGATTCGGCAGTACCGGAAGAGGAACCCCAGAAGAAACCCCTATCGAGACAACTAAAGGGAAACCCCTACACATATCTTTCATATCGGCAAAGGCCTTCAGGCAACTATACCGAAGGGGAGAGCAAATAGGAATACTCAAATGGAACTAAGGGGAAGAAGACGGAACCACAATCGTGGAGGCATCCACGCTCAGCACTAGACTAGCGGTGCAAGAAGAAGCCAAATGGAAAAAGACAACCTTAGCGCAATTCGTCCCGAAAGAATATCACGATTACCTCAATATATTCCACAAACACAAAAGAAAGGATCTTCCCCAGCACCAAAGCGAAGATCATAAGATCAACCTAGAGGAAGAAGAAACAGCGCCCTTCATGAAGCTCTTTCCTCTCAGGAAGGAAGAACTAAAAGCACTAAGAGAATACCTCAGCCAGAACCTGGAAAGACATTGGATCTGGCCATCGTCATCCTCAGCGGGAGCTCCCATCCCATGCGTCAAGAAAAAAGA
The DNA here is from genome assembly GCA_003182015.1 of Tuber magnatum. Lineage (NCBI taxonomy): Eukaryota > Fungi > Ascomycota > Pezizomycetes > Pezizales > Tuberaceae > Tuber > Tuber magnatum. The sequence goes on along the minus strand of PYWC01000072.1, from coordinate 643,330 downwards.
TAGAAAGCTAAGGTTGTGCGTGGACTTCCGGGGACTGAATGTGGTATCCAAAAAGGATTGGTACCCTCTACCAGGGATAGACGAAGCACGGGACTGGCTAGGAAGGGGCACACACTACAGCAAGTTAGACATCAAGGATGCATATCATAACATCGGAATAGCAAAAGGGGACGAATGGAAAACAGCTTTCAGAACACAACACGGGCTATGTGAATATTTAGTTATGCCCTTTGGACTCACCAACGCCCCAGCCACGTTCCAACAATAGATCAACTCCATGTTGAGCAAATATATGGATATATGCTGCATCGTCTACCTAGACGACATCCTCATATATTCGGAGGACCTGAAGCAACACTGTCGAGACATACGGGCAGTGCTGCGGGCATTGAGAGAAGCCAAGGTCAAACTAAAACCTTCAAAATGCGACTTCCATTGCAGGGCAGTCGAATACCTAGGGTTTATCGTCAACCCAGATGGAGTACAAGCCGACCTAGTCAAGACTGCTGCAATAGACCATTGGAAGGCACCCAAAAGTGTCCAAGGAGTTCCGCGCTTTGTGGGCTTTTGCAACTTCTATCGACGATTCATCGAAGGGTTCAGCAGGGTGGCGAAACCTCTCTACAGTACAACCAGGAAGAATATCAAATGAGAATAGAGGAAAATAGAACAAAAAGGGTTTGCGGAATTAAGAAGACAACTCACAACAAGGCCGATACTAAGACATTTCGACCCCACACTACCCATTATGATTGAAACAGATGCTTCCAACTACGTCTGCTCCGGAATCTTCTCTCAATAAGGCCAGGACAGGCTAGTGCGACGGGTCGCTTTTGGATCAAAACCTATGTCAAAAGCAGAATGAAACTACGACATCCACGACAAAAGAACTGTTAGGCATAGTTCACGCACTAAAAGGCTGGAGGAAGTACGTACTAGGGAGCCCTCATGTGATCAGAGTTATCACGGACCACAAGAACCTACTAGCATTTACTACCACCAGAGAACAGAATTGACGGCAAATAAGATGGAGCGAGACGTTAAGCCAATACCACCTGCAAATCGAATACCGACCAGGAAAAGAAGTAGGAAAGCCAGATGCATTGACAAGAAGGATGAAAGACTTCCCAGACAAGGAGGGAACATGGTCGCAATGACAAAGGATCCTTCTACCGAAGAAGAAATACTTGCAGAAAGAAGAAGACGAGGATAGCAGATACGAGTCACTAAGCGAGATGACGGTGGGAACAATACAAGACTAAGGGTAGGAAGAATGGATACGACGAAGCAGCTCCGACGAAGATGAAATCAACGAGATTAAGAAGGCGTTGAAGGACAGCCTGAAAGAGATGAAAAACATAGCACGGGGACTATACCGGGAGGAAGACGCTTATCTGTAGTACGATAACAGGATAAGGATCCCAAACGAGGAAGCCTTAAAAACCGAAACGATAAAAAGAAATCATGACAACCAGCAGGTAGGACATGGCCAAGCGGCCAAGATGGTAGCACTGGTTCAACAATCCTACTACTGGCCTTCGATACGAGACGATATTAAATGATATGTGAAAAATTGCGACACATGTCAATGAACGAAAACGATAAAGCACGCGCCCTACGGTCCGCTCAAACCAATCGAAGCACCTGGAAGGCTATGGCAATCCATAGCGATAGATTTCAGGACCAGACTCCCACAATCGAAAGGTTATGATGCCATATGGGTCGGTATCGACCGACTTATGAAAATGGTGCACTTTATACCATGCCGAACAGATATGACAATGCCACAATTCTTCAACCTGGTTAAAGACCAGGTCTTTAGATTGCACAGACTACTGAAAGATATTGTCTTGGATAGAGGATCACCATTCACATCAGAAGTGTGGAATGAAATAACACAGCAATTAAGCATAAGGCGATGCTTAAGCACGGCCATCCACCCCCAAACGGACGGACAAACCGAACGAACAAATGTGATATTAGAACAATATCTAAGAGCATACATCAACTACCCACAAAATGACTAGACAGAATTCTTATCTACAGCAGAGTTTGCGTACAACAATGGACAGCAAGAAACAATAAAAACCATCCCATTCTTTGCAAATTATGGATACGATCCCACCTTCAACCCGGCAGAATATCAAGTGCCGAGAAAGGTCGCGCAAGCATATGATATGACAAAACTTCTTGACATCTTAAGAGATGAGATAACTCTGTCTCAAATGGGTCCACAGGAAAAAAGCGATAAGCACTGCAAACCAGACCCAAACCTATCAGTGAAGGATAAGGTGCAGCACATACCACAAAACATCCAGATGACGCGAGCTTCAAGAAAGTTGGACTACAAGAAACTCGGACCATTCAAGATAATTGAATGAGTTGGATTGAGAGCATATAAACTTGACCTCCCCACCTCGATGAAACAAACCCATCCGACATTCCACATTAGTCTCCTTGAATCCTACCAGGAAAGCTCTTTTCCCTCCCAAAAAATACATCCCCCCCCGCCTATTCACATAGACGGAGAAGAGGATTACGAACTGGAAGCAATAATAGACTCTGGACGACACCATAACCGAATCCAATACCGAGCCAAGTGGCCCAGTTATTTTGCAGAACACGATCGCGAGTGGTACCTAGCTGAAAAGTTCAGCCATGCACCCCATGCAGTTTAACAGTTCCATGAACGTTACCCAGACAAGCTCAGACCTCAGTCCGATGGACAACGCAAAGGAAATCAAGAGGGAACAAGAACAGCTAAGCAGCGACGACTGGGTCCAACTCGTGGACCTCCCAATTAAACAGCAAACCGAGGAAGAGAAAAAACACGCGCGGGACTCATGGATCATATGCTTTGATGACTATTGCACAACACACTTAAGCGAGAAGCAGGGGGCCTACTTCCCAAGCAAAAGACACCAAACCCCACAAAAGACATCATCACTTTCCTCTCCCCCTACATCACCCAGATCGGTGGAAACAGTTTCGCGGACGAAACCAAAGAGGAAGGGGGGCAAAAAACCGCAGAAAAGCATTTCTGGGGCTGAGAAGGCCAGATGGGACACCTCCGATTGGGATGCCCCCAATCCACCACCACGATTACCAGCATCCTCACCAAGCGAAAGAACTATCGCCGACCTACAGTAAGGGGTGCGGCAACTACACCAAAGGACGGAAGAGGCGGAAACCGACAAAAGGCTCTATCAGGGCCAAAAAGAAATGCGGGAAAAGACGGGAAGGGAACTACAGGCAAAGAACATGGAACTACAGGCAAAAAACAAGAGGTTGGGAAGGGAGGTAATAGCAAAGGACGTGAGGGCAGGACTAGCGGAATACCAGGTGGGAAAGTTGACTGCACAGCTAAAGAGGAGGGATAGGATGATCAAGAGATTGGAAAGACACCAACGAGAAACAGCAAGATGGATGAGAAGGATGGGGCAGAACATATAGGATACTGCTGGGAAAGAAGAGCAGGAAATTGGATAGTAGGTCTGAAGGGACTCAGGCCTGGAGAGAGGTGAGCTAATGTTACGATCTGACTACAGGAGCAATAGTCAGGTGGCAGCAGCAAGGAATAAGGTTTCACTTAGCTTGCGGTTGGAAGCGATTGGGTTTTAGTTAGGATTACCGTAAGGCCTAGTGCAAGGCCGATCGGTAATACAGATTAATTACACTTTCGTGACGTGACTCACAATAGTGATCACGAGGTTGTTATATTTTGCACACAGGACCTGTTTGGGTCATATGAGGTTATGATAGGTTTCGCACCTGACCCCGCTTAAGAGGTCATGGGGATTTACATGAGGCGCAGTTGCAACTCATAGTGGTTAAATGATTTGGTAGGCAGTGCAGACAACTCAGGAGATCTGGAGTTGTGAGGATCTCACGCGAGTCATAGTTATGGCTCGGCAGGGTTAGAGTTGCGGGAAGAGGCCTATATAAAGGCCGGGTTTCGACGGATGGATTAGCTATTCACACAACCATCTATTATCTTTCCTACTGATAACTTTAAAATACAAAAACCTTTACGCTGGAAACCTATCCGCTAGAGGGATCCCCTGTAGGGTCAAGAACCTATCTGCTACGCAGATCCCGTTAACAGAACAAAGACTGATACCCTCAGTGCTGGTGAGAAACCGATTCTTGGTCGGAATACTAAGATAGGGCCGGAAGACTCGTGGAGCTCTCGGACACAGCACTGGAAGAAGAAAAGACATCGTTACCTGTCGCAAGTAAGTACAAAAGTAGGATACCGTAACACAAGTGGTGAGGAAGCGGCTATAGTGGCAAACTACCATATTCTGAGTTCCTAGGTACACCTATACGATATATCTAACCGGTACAGGTACTGGGACATGTTTTATGTTTGGTTTCATAATATTGTCTGATGGAGGTATAGTTTTGTGCGATATCGGTTGATACAGAAAATGTTTTATCTTTTATTTCACAGTATTGTTTGATACTGGTAAGGTTTCATGTACTATTAGTTCCTACAGATAATGTTTTAGGTTTGGTTTCAAGGGATCGTTTGATACTGGTATTGTTTTGTTTACTATCAGTTGATACCTAAATGTAATGACCCAGCATACATGAGCTATAGCAGGCGGAACCTGCACCCATACAGGTAGACAGGAGGCAACTGGTGGGAACCGGTGGACAAGTTAGTACTTGACCTACGGAGACCCGATGGCCCGGGCTCCGAGAATGAACATTATTGGCTGGCCAGGTACTTAGGTACCTGGGTGCACAAGGGGTGGTGTCAGCGTATATAAGGACCTCTGAAGGGGCAGTTACTCAGCCAGGCTGGGTAACTGGAGAAAGGTCAGAAGTGTCTATCTCCAGCAACAGAATAGACAGGGTAGCAGGAAAAGGTCATCTTGTCCACCGGACAAGGTTACCCTACTCTCAGGACCAGGTTACCCTGCCTTGGGGCTTGGGTTACCCTGCCCAAAGTCCTGAGTTACCCTACCTTTCAATACAAGGTCCCTGGGGGAGTTCAGGAAAAATAACTAGAATGTTCGTCATGCGAAACCATACAAAATACTGGAATCTGGGGTTCTGAGAGATGCTATTGGGCGAGCTACGCAGCTACGAAGAAGGTGTAAATTGGAGACATTATTCCTACCATAGCTCTTCGGCCCCGCCTCGACGCCCGGACGTCATCGGCAGATCGTTGTGTAGTTGGGCACAGTGTAGCAGAGAGGAATCTTTGCAGACCTGCCTGCAACACTGTATATGTCGCTGCCATCCGGTCAACCGTAGGCTGTTCGCGGGAGATACAAGGGGCCATAGGGTGTGAGGTAGAGTACCTCCTCCAAGTTGTTCCCAGTGAAACGGACCAGGACTGACGGAGTTGATGGGTGTTAACCGTGGGGGTCCCGAAGGTGGTCCTGGGTGGTGCTGGGATGACCAGGAGAGTTCTACACCTATCAAGCCCACGAGTGTCCCCAAGGTCATAGGCGCTGAAAGGGAAGTGCAGAGACACTAAAGGCATGATTTCTACCACAGGTAAGATATATCTGTGGTCGCGGTTACACGTAGTGCGCACAGGATTATACTCAGACCACCGTATCCTGCGTGCGACACTGGACGCCAGAGACTCACAAACAGTAGATAGATAAACTGATCACGGTACCTTCCGTGGCCAAGTAGAGATCTATGCATATGGGAAGGGTGTCATAGATAGTCTAGTTCATGGGGTGTCTTGACTGTTAGCCACTGGCAAGACGGTGATGCGAAGAAGTTTTCACTCTGGCGTGCAAAATGGAAATGCGCCTCAGAAATGATAACTGTATAAGGTCAATGCCAACTCGAGTGTGTTAACACATACGTGCCCAAACGCAGTGCCAGGAGACGTGTCGGACCACCCTTAACAGAGAAGGGTGTGCTCAAACAGTTGGAGTAAACGGATGGGGGAGTTTCTCCCATAAGATAAAACTACTACAAAAGTGTATGTGAGAACTCTCCTACTCCAACAATCAATCGTCTCGAGACCTTAATTGAGTGTAGCATCAGGCTTAACGATATTAAGTTTCACCATTTACTTTACTCTTGCATGTCGCGGAACTTTTGACGATAAGGTTGAAGTTGTTTGGTCTGGTCGCAACATTGGGATCCATCTTCCTAGTGGTACCCCCGTTACAGTATATCGCTAAGTGACCCCCTCGCTTAACCCCTCTCCTGATTAATTCTTTTCTGACTTTCAGCACTGACCTTGTGTGACTACTGGTAACATTGTATAGAACCAGTAACCCACGGGGGAAGGCGTAATGGCTAGTACTGAACTTCGAATCCGAATGGAACCCAACTGGGATTCAGACCTTGACCTTCACGACAACTCCAGCAACACATTTCATGCCCCGGCTTTTCCGGAAGTTCGCGGTATTGACTGGGACGGCCACCAGTTACTCTTGGAGTCTGCTACTATTCACTTACCTGATGAATGTGTTGATCTTTTGATTACAGACCCTTGGGCTATGACACTTTCATTTTTCAAAGACTCCACTCTTGTGGCCAACATGAGCCTCCACCACGGGGACATGTCCACTTTAGTCAATTCCCTCGCGAGTTTGTCGCACCTTACATCGTCCATAAGGCAGCTAAGTCACTTGATGACGCCACGTGAGAAATGAGACACCAGAACAACTAGCAGGAGCAGGAATTCGGCAGACGGATTGCCATGGCACTGCGGGAATAGATGAAAGTGCAGCAGGAGGCATACCTGCCGATGCGGAACGATCAACAGGCTTTAAAAGATTGTATATGGCTGCGTTGGAAAAGGCCTTTCCCAGAGGGTATAGTATCGATGCTGAAAATGAGGCACTAATAATAGAGGCAGCGCCCCCACTTCCACTCGTCCATACCAAGTCCAAGAACTTCAGGATGGAATTGGCTATGAGAGCCAGAGATAAACAAAGGAGGGCATACCTAAGCCCAGTGGGGATACGGATGTTGGAAAGCCTCTAAGGTGATGGCTACAGCTACACCTCCTCCTTGCTGAGAGTATTAACAGCATCACTGTCCATCCCCTCCTCAATCTCCCACAGTGACTTGGGAAGCCCGGTGGCTGGACCAACAGATGGATGTCGCGCTAAGAAGGGGACCTCAAAGCCACAGGGTAGCACGGCACCAGATATGCCAGACCCTACCCCTCGCCCAACACCCGCTCCTATCATTTCTCCTGCAACACCTTCCGTTGCAACTCCCATACCTTCCGTCGCTAAGCCAAGACCGCTTCCTCCCCTTGTCACCACTAGACCCAGACCTCTGCCAGTTCCATTCCCTGACCCAGACCCTTCTCCTACCTTGTTTCTCCGACCACTGCAAGCAGGGTTACCAGGATTTTTTGAACACGTACGGCACCACGAAGAGCGAGCACCCGCAGCTCTGTCGCAGGGAACGCCAATCTCCAGACCCAGGACACCTGCCCACTCTGTTGCCTGGGCGCCAGTGATTCTCTCTGCCCCTTCAAAGCCAACTCTTCGCTCCGGGCTCGCCACGATTATGACTGGTGAGTCCGATAGCTAGGACGAGTACTGTCTGTCAGGCTGCAAAAGGGAAGAGAGCTGCATGGGATGGATTTATTACCACTCATTTGGGTGCGTGAAGGGACCCCGGACCCCGCTAAAGTACAGAAGAAGGCAGAAGGAAGGAGATGGATGACCAACATGTGGGCATTGTGGATCATGGAGGCACGCTGCCCCCCCAATGCAACCCCTGAGCTGTCCAGAGCTTTGGAATTCGTAGAGATAACTCAGGCGGCTCCAAACACAACCCGGGACAGTGGGCGACACCCTGTTCCACCACTGGCACCAGTACGATCAGGGGCTAATGCCGCGGATGATGGGAATCAAGATGGCCAGGAGCAACAGTTTGATGGGCGCGATGGACCACAGGAAGCGGCAGGGGGAAATGCTAGGGGTAGTGGAGATAGAAACGTGCCACCTGGCGGCAGTACAGCTGGAGCGGCAGGAGATCCAGGCGACTCTGACCATGATAGTTTGGATGATGATGATGCCAATGCTCCCCCTGATTTAACCCGCTTCCTTGGCGCTCGCAAGGATGATGGGGGCAACGAGAAGGAACAACGGTGGGACCGCCAGGCTAAGATGCTGTCAAGGGAACTACGGAGCAGATCGACCTCACGGCCATCCTCCAGACAGTGGCAGAACAGGCTGGAAAAGCTGAGTGGCATTCCGGCGTTTAGGGGAAAGGTCACCGAACTCACCAGCTTCCTGACGCTGGTGGAAGTTAAGTTCGACTATTTTGCTGGTTCAGGTTGACTGATATGGACATGGCAAACCCGTTGATCCTTCTTTTAGATGACACTCCCTAAACATCGCAACTTGGGCTGCACTCCCACATTAAGAAGGAGGCAGCCAAGTGTGCTGGGGTTCCTGTTAACAACAGTAACCTGTTGCGAACGTGGAAAGGATTGCGGGAACGGCTTGAATGTTTTTTCGGCGGGGACTAAGCGGAATGAGACCGGTCCCTTCTCCAGTGGCGAGGCCTGGTGATGAAGCCACATCACAATGATGAGCACCTGGATAAGGCAATTGACTACATGTATAAGCTTAGGTATATAGACCCAGTGCAGATACGAGATAAGGTATGGTCAGCTACTACCCAAGAGGGACGGATTACGTGGGCACTCAACGAGCGCTATTCAACCGACTTGACTGACTAACTGGATCTTCTTCGCGAAGTTGGACAGACATTGGAAAACAACCGGCGGTTTAGTAACCGTGTTATCCACCCTGTCCAACTGTCATAGCCAACAGAAAGCAGGGACGATAGGTCATCAACCTCCGGAAGGTTTATAAAGAAGGACAATGGTTTGGGCGGACAGAACCAGAGGCCTGCCATACCTACTAATTTCAATACAGGGAAACAGGCAAAGCCGGCGACTTGTGAGTATGCAATAGGGCATAAAGAAATCCCATCGACTTTAACCGAACGTCGGAGAAAGCAGAACCAGTGCACCAAGTGTGGGCAAACGGGTCACTTCTGGAGAAAGTGTACTGCAGCGACCCCAGTTGTTAGTTCATCCAAACAGGCTCATGGGTTGAAACAGTCAGCTCCGGTAAGCGCGCCCACAGGAACGGACAAGCGGCTAAAGCGCATTGAAGTGCCCCCTCCGGCTTCGTCGTCAAAGATGCTTGCAGTCCACCAAGCATCACCTCAGATCGTGGAGGTTGACACTGATGGCTCAGAATGGGGAAGAACTCATTCTGCTTAAGGCATAACATTACCAACCCATATCCATAGACCTATGAGGGATTGAGAGAAAGGAACCCCGGAAGTGGCTTCTGGGATAGATAAGTAGCACTCTACTATGTGAAGAACCCTGATACTGACTACACCCACGTGGTGTGGGCAGGTAGATGTTACGGGCTGTGCACGGTGGTCTGTACTGTCTCTCCTCAGTTGGGTTTCCGGTTATTTCCTTGTTCTAGTTACAAATAATTTTCTTGCAGGATTTCCTTACCTAGATGGGCAAGTTATAGGACATTGTTTCGGTTGGGGCTAGGTGAGATATTGCTAGAGGAGACGCTTGACATTGGGGAAGTAAGGATGCTTCGCTTCAAACCGGTCCGACAGGGGACCTCTACCTACCTTGGGGAAATTGTTATATTTAGCGCAAGCAGATGGGGTCAGGCTGGACTTCATCAAATAAACAGGGTTATTTTCAAGTTTACCTCAGCAAGGTTTAGTACCCGAAATCATGCTAGCATGATAGTAAACACCCTAGCTATTGATAAAACAAATCCCAATCTCTTAATGTTTACTGACCTGTTGTGGCTGCTCTTGTGTCGAAAGGCAAGATATCAAACTTGTAAGCCAAGATGACTAAGTCCCTAAGACAGGAAAGGAGGCAGAAGCGTGACAACTTGCTTTGTCATACCAAGTCTATCCACCTGTAGGTAAGGTTCGACTGGAAAATTGGAGCTAGACAGGAAAGCACAGAAGCACTTCTGCTACTCAATAGCGGAGCTACTGGGCCGGTGCTTAGTAGCCGATAGGTTAAACAGACCCAGGCACATGGGGTACTGAGAAAGGTGCATGTGCCAATGAGCGACCCAAGCGGTAATCACATCTCCGGGTCAGGTCTGCACTATACCAAATCATTGGAGATGAAAAGAGGTGACCACTGTAATGAGATGCGGTTCGAAGTTGCTGATATGCCCGACACCAAGATGGATGGGTGCCTAGCTATGTCTTGGTGGAAGGACCATAACCCTGACATAGGTCGCAAGACAGGATCACTAACCTGGCACTCAGAATTCTGCAAGGCTAACTGCCTAGCAGAGCAGGGGCAGTTAGTGGTTAGGACTGATGAAGAGTTACTAGCCAAAGATCGTAGAAATGTGTACCTACTGGGAATTGTACAATTCTCCGATAAGGAAGGTACCAATATTATTGTTCAGCTACTACCCGAATATAAGGATTATGGGGACATCTTCCGTCAAGCATGGATTGAGGTGCTACCAGAGCACTCCAAGTATGATCATATGATCCAGTTGCAACCCAGGACTCAGCCTCCGTTGGGGCCTATCTATCCGTTACCGGAAAAGGAGCTTAAGGCACAGGGGGAATATCTCAATAAAATGCTATGAATGGGAAAGCTACGGGGATCCAGTTCCATGGCAGCAGCCCCTATCCTCTTCGTGCCAAAACCAGATCATATGTTAAGACTGGTAATAGATTACTGAAGGCGGAACAAAATCACAGTTAAGAGTAAGTATCCTCTACCGTTGCTGGATGAGCTGCAAGGTAGGTTAGGAAAAGCTGTTGTGTTCACCACGTTGGACTTGAAGGACGGCTACTACCTTCCGAGGATGGCGGAAGGTGAGGAATGGCAGAGGGCCTTCGTGGGCATATATGGACTGTATGAATACAGGGTCATGCCATTCGGGTTGTGTAATGCTCTGGCAACTTTCCAGAGCATGATAAAGTAGGGCGTCTGGGATCTTGTGGATGAAGGTGTTATTGCATATATGGATGACATCCAGATCTACTCTGAAACCATGGAAGAGGATCTCACAAGGGCAAGGCCCATGATGGGGAAATTGCGGAAAGCCGGACTATATGTAAGCATGAAGCAGTGCAGTTCCCACCAACAGGGGGTCGCATTTCTCGGATACACGATCTCTGATATGAGGATCTCTATGTTGCTGGAGAAGGTGCAAACAATCAGGAGTTCGGAACCTCCGACATGTATCGTGGACATCCAAAGCTTCACGGGCTTTGCCAACTTCTATCGTCGGGTCATAGAAGGTTGCAGCAAGATAGCCAAATCTCTGGTGGACTTGACCAAGAAGGATGTCCGATGGGAATGGACACCTGCGTGTGAGCAGGGCTTCAACCCTTTGAAGGCATTATTCACATCCAAACCCATCTTAGCATATTTTGACCCTGAATGTCCAACCTGGGTAGAAACCGATGCTAGTGACTTTGCGTTGCGAGGCATCCTCTCCCAGATCTGTGAAGATGAGAGATGGCATCCTGTGGCCTATCACAGTAGCAAGTTTCACCCGGCAGATGTTAAATGCGATGTCGATAACAAGAAAATGACTGCCATCATGGCAGCATTCGAGAAATGGGATCATCTGCTACACTTGATAATGGAGCAGTTCGTGATCTAAACAGATCATAAGAATTTGGAGTACTTTTATAGTACCAAGGTCCTCAACCGTAGAAACCACCACTGGGCTGAGTTCCTGCAACCGTTTACCTTAAAGGTGGTCAACCAGGAAGGAGGGTTGAATGAGAAAGCAGGTCCTTTGTCTCAGCGTAGGGACTAGCACCGTGTAGGGGGGAGTGATTTTCCGCCATAGTTGTTTTTTTGCCCCAAACAGTGGGTTGGGAGCCAGGAACACGACAGCTCGTGACCCCAGGTGTAACGGGGGCACCGCTAGGAAGATGGATCCCAAGGTTGCGACCGCACCAAACAACTTCAAACTTATCACCAAAAGTTCACACAGATGTAAGAGTAAAGTAGACGGTAAAAGTTAATATCGTTAAGCCTGACGCTTCACTCAATTAAGGTCTCGAGAGGATTGATTGTTGGAGTAGGAGAGTTCTCGTATAGACTTTCAGGTAGTTTCATCTTATGCCAGGAACTGCCTGATCAGTTTACTCCAACTATTTGAGTACACCGTTCTCTGCTAAGGGTGGTCCGACACATCTCCTGGCACACCCTTCGGGCATGCATGTTTCGACACCCTCTAGTCGGCGTTCACTTTATGCGGTTATCGTTTCTGCGGTGCATTTCCATTTTGTCCGCTGGAGTGAAAACCTTTGGGCATCGGCGTCTTGCTAGTGGCTAACAGTCAAGACGCCGCAT
>PYWC01000072.1:606796-630199 GCA_003182015.1 Tuber magnatum | reverse complement strand
CTATCTATCCCACTTCCGGGGATAGACACACTCGGCCTTTCTCTAGTTACCCAGCCTAGCTGTTTATTGGCCCTTCATAGGTCCCTAAGTACGCTGACACCAATCTTGGGCGTAGCCATGTACCTAACTACTTGTCCACTAAGTCTGCTCATCTCGGAGCCCGGGCCATCGGGTCTGCGTAGGTCAAGTCCTCACTTGCCTGCCGGTTCCTACCAGTTCGCCTTCGGCTACCTGTATGGGTGTAGGTTCCGGCTACTATAGCTCCTGTATGCTGGGTCGTTACACTAGGTGTTGCAGATGTGCCTAGGATTTCGGCTCCAGTCTTGCTTTTTGGATCAGCCCCAGGTAGCAATAAACGAAGACCCGGAATACTTAAGAATCCTGTTGACAACGGCCGCCAGTGACACAGAAGTCGACCGACAGTTCACCATGGAAAAGGGCTTACTTCTGTACAAGAACCGCTGGTACCTTCCCAAGGTTCAGAATCTGAAGCCGACAAGCATGGAGGCTGAATATGACTTCAGAATCATGGGACACTTCGGGACTTACAAGACTATTGGCAGGGTTACGGCTAACTTCTACTAGCCAAAGATGTAAGAGCACATCACTGACTTTGTGCCAACATGTGATGCGCGCCAAAGAAATAAGTCTGTCAGGCCCAAGAAGTTAAGTCTACTGGAATCCATTGATCTTCCTATGCAGCCGTGGACAGCCATTTCAATACAATTTATTGTAGCACTACCAGAGTCCAAAGGGTATACCAAGATCTTTGTAATAGTGGACAGATTCTCGAAAATAGCATATTTCATACCCCTGACCACTGATGTACCGATCAAGGAGCTTGCCTTGATATTCCTGTTGGGAGTTTGGTGCCTTCATGGACTCCCAGAGTCAATCATCTCCGACAGAGATAGCCGATTCACATCCAAGTTGTGGATGAGTCTGATGCACTTGTTTCCAGTGAAACTAAATATTTCAACTGCATTCCTCCTGGAGACTGATGGGCAAACCGAGAGGGTTAATCAGACACTGGAGCAGTCCTTGCATAGTTACTGCTCCTACCAATAGGATGATTGGGTTTCGCTACTACTCCGTGTGGAGTATGCATACAACACCTCAACATCAGAATCCACCAGATGGCCACCATTTGAGATCAATTATGAGTTTAACCGGTGGACAAACCAGTGTGGTGTGAGGTCTGATAATCACAGAATACACCCTAACAGTGAGCTCCTGGTTAAGGAATGGGAAGGAACTGGGCAAGAGATTCAGGAAACGATTCAACAGGTACAGGAAAGGCAAGGGAAATGGCACGACGAGAAAAGGTTGCCATCACCGGACCATGTTACCTTGGAGGGTGTGGCCACTGGGCAGGCACAGAGAGTGGACCAGGTAATGTTAAAGCGAAAGAACATCCGCACGAAGTGTCTAGTGGTGAAGCTGGACCACGAGATGTTTGGACCTTTCGTGGGCCAGGGTCGGGTGGGTTACCGAGCCTGCGAACTCCTACTCCCCAGCAGATGGAGCATCCCCTCCGTTCTCAATATCACATTGCTCGAACCCTATCTCACGGACTCGGGATCAGGTGGGGTCAAGGAAGTTCCTAGCCCAGAACTTGTGGACAGGGAGCCAAGTTACGTTGTTGAAGCTGTTGTGGACAGTCGATGGAACGGTGGAGCAAAGGCGAAGTTCCCGCTGTGCCTGGTCCAGTACCTGATTTCATGGGAATGCTAGGGAGCCATGGAGAATTCATGGGAGGCCTATGAGAGGCTAGAAGGGACAGGCCTACAGGGCATTCTTGATTTTCACCAAAGGTATCGGTTCAACCCCAGGGACCATAGGGTCTAGAGAGATTTGAGTCATGGAAATAAGAGATGATCCTAACGGTCCAGGACGGACCCTAGAGAAGAGGGGAGTGATGTAACAACCCAGCATACAGGAGCTATGGCAGTCAGAACCTACACACATACAGGTAGCCAGGAGTTGACCTGGTGGGAACCGCTAGGCAAGTTAGTACTTGACCTACGCAGACCCGATGGCCCGGGCTGTGAGAATGAACAGAATTGGCTGGCCAGGGGCTTAGGTACCTGGGTGCACAAGGGGGCGGTGTCAGCATACATAAGGACCTCTACAGGGGCAGTTGGTCAGCTAGGCTGGGTAACTGGAGAAAGGTCAGCAGTGTCTCTCTCCCGCAACAGAATAGACAAGGTAACAGGAAAAGGTCATCTTGTCCACTAGACAAGGTTACCCTACCCTCAGGACCAGGGTACCTTGCCTTGAGGCTTGGGTTACCCTGCCCAAAGTCCTGAGTTACCCTACCTTTCAACCCGAAGTCCCTGGGGGAGTTCAGGAAAAATAAGAGGAATATTCGTCATGGGAAACCATATATAATGCTTGAATCTGTGTTTCTGGGAGATGCTATTGGGTGAGCTACGCAGCTGCAAAGAAGCTGTAAATTGGAGACATTATTCCTACTATAACCCTTCGGCCCCGCCTCGAGGCCCGGACGTCATGGGCAGAGGGTCGTGTAGTTGTGCGCAGTCTAGCAAAGAGGAATCTTTGCAGACCTGCTTCCAACACCCGATACATCACTGCCGTCCGGTCGACAGCAAGTTGTTTGTAGGATATATAAGGCAGCATAAGGTGCAAGATGGAGTACCTCCTCCCAGTTGTTTGTAGTAAAATGGAACAAAGCGGGCGGAGTTAACGGGTGTTAACCATGCGGGTCCCAAAGGTAGTCCCGGGTGGTGACCGAGAGAGTTTTACACCTAGCAAGCCCGCCAGTGTCCCCGACGCCATAGGCTCTGAAAGGGAAGTGCAGAGATACTAAAAGCATGATCTCTACCACAGGTAAAGTAGGGCCGAGGTAGTGGTCATGGGTAGCGCCCATTGGATCACTCCCAGACCACCAGATGCTGCGGAAGAAACCAGAAGCTGGAGACTCGTAGACATTAGGTACATAAACTGCGGGATAGCTTCTGTGGCCAAGTAGAGATCTATGCATATGCGAAGCGTGACATAGATAGTCTACTTCACGCGGTATCTTGACTGTTAGCCACTGGCAAGACGCCGAGGTGAAGAGGTTTTCACTCCCACGGGAAAACGGAAATGCGCCGCAGAAATGATAACCACATAAGGTGAATGCTGATTACAGTGTGTGGACACATGCACGCCCAAAGGGGGTGGCAGGAGACGTGTCCAACTACGCCTAACGGAGAAGTGTGTGCTCAATCAGTTGGAGGAAACTGATAGAGGAGTTTCTGGCATAACATAAAACTACCAGAAAAGTCTATGCGAGAACTCTCCTACTCCAACAATCAATCCTCTCGCGACCTTAATCGAGTGAAGCATCAGGTTTAGCCCATATTAAAATTTACTATTTACTGGACTCTTGCATCTGTGTGAACTTTTGGCGATAAGTTCGAACTTGTTCAGTGCGGTTACAACCTTGGGATCCCTCTTCCTAGGGGTACCTACGTTACAATAAAATAGGTTATCTTTCATTTCATGGTATTATTTGATCCTAGTTGTAACAATTCCTACGCGTTGGTACTTGCTTCACATAGGTGATGATATCAAGCTCAGCCTTGAACATTCGAGACTACTCATCTTTTTTACAGTCCTATAGTTAAGGACCCAAGGCTCCTATCTTACAACTCTCTTATAAGGGTAGTTGTGCAGGGCGGCCACGTAGGCTAAGAGTAGAGCGATAAAGTTATAGGTAAGAAGATACAAAGATGATAGCATGAAGAGCTTATCCTCCTGGGTCCTAGTGATCACTTTTATACTCACTCTTCATGCCAACCCTAACCCTGTGACTCGTACCTCTGAGTCAACTGCCATAGTCATGTGCACTAAGTATGTCATATGCATGGAACCCATGACTCACTAATTGAGTCATGTGCGAAAGTCCTTATGTCATATAACCTCACAATTGCGCGTTATCCAAACACATTAACCAGTCATAACATACTAGCGATACACAACCGTGAGTTGCGTGAGACCCCATAACCATAATGCGAGTCGAGGTGTGAAAGCTTAACCATTCTGCCTTGCCGGTAAGCCTTACTTAGTTCTCCCAACATTCTGTTCTGAGTCTTTCATGATATAAGAAACTTTCCTCCCCTGTCACTATTTGTGACACTTGTATAGTTTTGTGTAATATCAGTTGATATACACATTGTTTCAAGTTCGGTTTTGCTGTATCCTTTGATACTTGTATTGTTTCGCATGCTAACAGTTGATATACACAGTATTTTATGAAATCACTCATACTGGTTATAAGCGATACGCTGTACTTAAAGACTACTAACTTCTACGATAGAAACAGCAGACTTCAACTGACAGTATTTCTAATATAATTGGTTGAATAGTTACTTTTTTCATTTCCTATCACATTCTCTGGAAGACTCCTGCAGTGAGCATCCTTTACTTCTTGTCAATCAAGAAGCCATCTGCTCATATCATACTGCTATGTAATTAGGACCCCAGTCCGAACATGTTATAATAGCTTCTTAGTTTCTGAAATGCCACTCCATCTCCAATAAGAGCTGGTATCAGGAATCACCACTAGTATATTATGGTTGGCCAAGAACTACACGTATAAGTGTATTCAAGGCACCTAGAACTTAGTACTAAGTTTAACAAATACATTGAGGACTACTGTGTATATAAAGTCCATAACACTTTGGTGCTACTGATGTATATTGAGATAGTAACTACTCTACTCCTTGTATGGCCAAGTAGAAGCGGGACACTTTCTATAAGTATGGTCACCTCACGTATGCAGCATCTACTCAGCTGCATGAGTATACATTTAACTCAGGCTAGTAACTGTTAACTCTGCATTTTCCCAATATATATGCTACTTAGTTAACTAGTCTCATGTAGACTTCATTATGGGGTCCTGGATGTAACAAATAGGATACCAAGTGCAGTTTATTAACTGCAGATTGAAAAAAATCGTTCAAATACGACCAAAGCTGAGTGAGATAGAGCTCTTTGAAGTTGGACAGCTTCAAATCACTCTAGCTCTATCAGTTTGAGTCCAATTTGAACAACCTTTTTTTTCTACTTAACTAGAATAACCTGGGTTATTTTGTCCCTGCTTCTCAGAAATGTGGCCCTGTAGTGAAGCCTAGTCTCATGTATGAGTATGCAATTAATACTAAAAACATTTAGAATTTTGATGAAATTGGTTTCATATTAGGTTGTTCGCACTCTAAGAAAGTGGTTGTTGATATCAGCCCTGTGCGAGAAACTGGTGCACTGCATTGAGTTGGTACATTTTTACTTTTTTTAGAAGGTTTTCTCTATTAAGAACCAAATAAGACAATAAGAGTAGATGTCTAACTAATAATAAATACAATTCGACAGAATACAAGAAATAGTTACATTCTTAGAAAGAAATTGTACTGATAGGACAAGTCTTAGTCCAATATTATTTTACAAGAAACATTCTATGAAGGTGGCTTGACTTGACAAACATGCACCACCAGATATTCTTATTGACCAATCTTTCAAGGGGTAGACTAATAATTCAAAAGGGGGAGGATGTTTGAAAAATCATTTTGGGCCAGAAAGTTCTACAGCAGTAAATGCAGGACGGGAATAGAGAATAATGATATTCAATGGATATAAATCTCATGTTTTTTGAGAGCATTTACAGTATTGTAGTAAGTAAAAAATAATTGTCTTTTGCCTTCTCTCTCATTCAACAAACATATCACAACTGCTAGATATGGCAGTTTTTAGTCCTCATTAAAGCTACTACCTTCGAATCCTAGAGTGCTTGTAACCAGTACGGGGCCTAGATTATATTTTATATTTTGTTTGATTGTATCATTTGATACTTGTTATGTTTCAAAGGTATCGCTTGATACTTTTTATGTTTTATGTTTTGTTTGATAGTATCTTTTGATACCTGTTATGTTTCAAAGGTATTGCTCAATACTTTCTATGTCTTATGTTTTCTTTGATAGTATTGTTTGATACTTGTTATGTTTCAAAGGTGTTGCTTGATACTTTGAATATTTGATGTTTTGTTTTATAGTATTGTTTGATACTTACTATGTTTCAAAGGTATCACTAGATACTTTGAAAGAGACTATGTTATCACTTATACTGGAGATGAGTGAGAACTTACATTTAAATAGTACTGATTCTGAGATGGAAACAGCAGACTTTGACTGACAGTATTCTTAATATACTTGGTTGAACAGTTACTTCATGATCTCCTATGACACCCCTTTGAAGCCTCTTTTAGTCTACACAGCTCTCGCCTCTTGCCAATTAAGTAGGCCACCTGTTATGATCATACCTAAAGTGTAATTAGCACCCTAGATGTGAACACATTACAGTGCTAGTTTGGGTATGGGAGATTTGGGATTATAAAGGAGACATTTTGGCTCTTTCTGACTAAAGGTCATATAAAAGCATTTATGGAATCTACAATCAAGTCATCTTTTTTATGTACCGGTATTTGACCTCTTGACTAGGCAAAGGTTATGAAAAAAACATGAACCTCGAATCTTATTTGCCACTTTGAGCTTGGCAAGAATATATGTCCATATATACCTCATTCTAGATTTGCTTCAGATTGCTAAGTGATTCTAGTTCCACAGCTCTTATCAAACAAGTTATCAGACCAGTTATTCTTTCTTTCTATTTCAGCTCTATTTTTATCTACTCTAATGCAATTGGTTTCGTCTGTACCTGGTAGTTTGACCCCTCTTACACCAATCCCATACCTGGTCAATTAACATTCAATATCCAATCAAGTGAGCCACCCTCCAAGGAGACTCAGCACTCTAGCAAGAATACTCCTTCAAACTCTCCCTCCTACTACAATCACTTTCACTTCTCTTAAGTCTTTAGCAGAGGCAGTATTAGCCTCAATAATCTCGTCATCTCCCTTGAGCTGCTTACCAAAAAACTATATCACCAAAATCCTACATGCCACCCAATTTTTACTTACCTGTTACTCTCTTCTTAGTAGAATACAACAGTAATAGCATGAGGAGAAAGGAAGAAAGAAAGCGAAAAAGGCAGGAAGAAGGTTCTCTTGATTGGAAGGGAATTCCTGATCATGGTCAAGTATTTGCTACTATAGCAGATGTATAGGTGGAGAGAAAGGAGCTATTGACTGCTGAAAGAAAGTTGATTTAGAAACTGGTAGATAGGTTGGAAGAAAAAAAAAACCTCTAGGTGGTACATATTGCACAAGTAAAGTAAAAGTTGGAAAGAGAAATATTTCAGCTTCATAAATTAAGAAAAGTGTGGAGAGTTGGGAGACAAAGATTCAAGATTTGAGTAAAAAGCATGGATGGATATGCTACAAGCTTGATGCAAACAAAGTTTAACTTTGACAAATTGATATTGGATGTGGAGATGAAACAGATAAACAGAATTATAATTCTGATCTAGTTGGAAGCGATATGAATATGGACTCCAGAGACTCTGATTTTGACAATGATAATAATAGAATATTGTTCTATTAAGACCTATTTATTAGAATTGTTAAATTTTGTTTGCCTTTAATGTATAGCATTTCTTACTTTCTATACTGTTAGTACAGTTGACTCCTATTTTCTAACGAAAGAGGCCAATTATGCATATATATCCTCTCTGTATATGGTGTTTTCTGATTGGTATTGATGGCTCGCAATGCCATAAGTATGCTATAGTGTAGAATCTCTTAGTACTGTTCTAATACTTTATCTATATGATATTTTCTAAACTTTTTTTTTTGCATGAGTATTATTATACAATAGTAATTTATAAAATTTAAAAATTATTAAAAAAACATAACTGTAATCTGGACCTGAACTCTTGGCCTCTATAAACTAATAATTTAGATCTAAGTGCAATTACGCAGATTATATAAGGCATTATATTTTGCAATGTCACTAGTGCATACTGTCTGTATCATGTATTATAACTACATGACCACTGGGCATAGAGGTAATAGGATGGGTCATTTTAGTGGGAGATATTATTTGAATAGTCCTAGGATGGATGTGGGAGATTTTCATTAAGAGAGCCTCAGGACTGGAAAGAGTATACCATTCTGTACCACAATAGTTATTTAGTTAGCTGGATTTAGGTTAGTGGAAGAATAAAAGATTTAATCCATCCATCCTTCCTTTCCCACATGCACCTCCTTCCCATTTCCACAGCTACTGCTATTAAGCCTCCTCTCGGCCTTCTGCTCACCCACCCCTCCTTATTCCAGCTCCATGTTTCTCTCCCACTGAATACAACCACCAAGGAATCTAGATAGACCAACATGGATCTATACATAGTCTGTGAGCATGTTAAGTTCGGTTGACTGTCATTTTGCCTCTATTGCCAGTTATCTCCAGAGTACCTATGAAGATTAGCAGCATCTCAGCCATGCTCTCATTGATCTGACCACAAAGGTTATTGAGTTGAGTGGCATTGTCATGACATGTGTAGAAGGATAGAGCAAATACAATCTGGCAGTACAAGGCAGTATCAATAATCTTATGACAAATATCCTTAGCTTGATTACAGATGTCAGCATATTGATATCCACACCCACCAGAACTGCGAGTAAACAGGATGAATTGATTTCTGGTATCAATGTATCGTAAGCTGTAGTCGATCATCTTGCGTTGAGATAGGAGGGACAAGACTGTACCTTACAGGGACTTACCAAGGGTGTCCGTACTCTTGTTGCCAGATCTGATGGCGTCGAAGCCTGTAGACGGTG
The DNA here is from genome assembly GCA_003182015.1 of Tuber magnatum. NCBI lineage: Eukaryota > Fungi > Ascomycota > Pezizomycetes > Pezizales > Tuberaceae > Tuber > Tuber magnatum. The sequence goes on along the minus strand of PYWC01000072.1, from coordinate 621,465 downwards.
GCAGTTTCTATGGTATTTCCTTCAAGTTCGATTTAATTATACTATTTACTTGGAGGGAAGCCGCGTGCAGGATATGTTAAGGGAGACGAATCAAGGATTGGCATTGGGATGGGTGTTATTCATCCAGTAAATAGAGCGGTGAAGGCGGTCAGGGAACGGCGTAGCATTGGGACAAGTACCTTAGTCAAAGGAAATAGGATGATTTGTATCAAACCTATAGTTCATGAGTGAGTATTAGCATGTTTCCTCCCCACATCGTTCTCCGCCATATCCAGTGGGAGCGTCGCGCAAGTGGCGACACCATGACAAGATTGAAACATTCAAGTAATACACCTGACACACGGTAGGTGACAGAGCTATAAGGGTTCACTTGGTTTTCATCTACCAGCCCCCAGTGATCGGGCATGATCGGACAACCATGTAGTCAGGTAGAGTGTGCACTCAAGCTCGATACTATCTATGGCGGATGGTGCAGTGCCTCCAGCCGCCCAGCCTGATGGCTACCGACTGCCGCCCAACCCCACTAGCCCTCAACCCGTCTGGATAACCTTGGCACCGTCCTACAGGGGTCGGCGGTGGCTAGATATTCTTGCTCCTGGAATGCCGGATAGTCAGCGATGCCCGAGCCGGAAGGACTCCAGAGGTAGCCTACATGTGCGATCCGAATGGTAGGCCACAGAGTTCCCTACATGCACAAATATCGCCTTTGAAATGGTGTGCACCCTTACATCCATGCATGAATATAATCTAATTTAAGGCGGGAGGACTTCAGACCATCCACTCGGGCGTACTTGTGACGAACCAAAGCCTACTGCACAGTATATGGTACAACTGGCTTAATGAAGGAAATAGGGAGGCTCATACACCCCCAGAATGAGGAAGATCTGTTATGCCCCTGTCGTTGTCTGAGACCCAGATCAAGAGGCAACGTTATTAATTCCCAACCTCGTAGATGTACAAATCCCAGCTGTGAGGGTCCCGCTCTTTGGGTCTGTCAGTGGCCCCTCTTTATCCCCTCCCCCGTCACCCTCATCAATCATTGCCATCCGCATTGGCACCCCGATAACCGCAATTAGCGGGTTTTGTGGGGATTCCAGTGAGGATGGAGAACTGCCCACCGGCAGCGGGGAAAGCCATTCTGGCACCTCTGGGGGCCGTGTTCTCAATCGTTGTAGGAGTCCTGATCTCGTCCCTGGCCCCAGGGCCGAGGCCGGTCTGATAGCTGCCACCGAAGCCCCAAGAGTATGCTTGTCCCTTGATCGACACGGCAATGTTGTGGTGCGTGCGGCAGCCAATGGAGGACAACCTGAAGCCGGGGACGGCATGTGGGGTCTTGAGATAGCAGGGGTTGCCCTTTGCGTCATGGGCGATATCTGCCGCTGGGAGCGCCGCGAGGTCTATACCGAGTTGTCCACTGTCAAGGTGGCCCCAGACCAGGAGCACACCGTCCACGGTCAGGGCGGTTGAGTGATGCTCTCTGGCGGATATCTGGTCGATTGTGTACTGCGCCAGACTCTGGACGACGGTAGGAACGGGAACGGTGGTGGTTCCCTCGCCGCCGGGCCGTGGTTTGTATATCCCGCATTGGCCATATTGATTGAGTCTCCACGCCCAGACCCTGCCGTCTTGGGTAATTGCGAAAGAATGATATGAACCGGTCGCGACATGCTTGACCTGGCACCGGGGAAGGGACACCCGGCGGTGGATCAGCCCGGTGAGGCGATTCCTCTCGAGGACATGCCTCCCAAGCTGGAATTGCTGACCATTGCCCCACGCGTACACCTCCCCTTCCTTCCTAAGGCCAAGGATGTGATCAGTACCAATGCTGACCTGAACGATGTTCTTGAGCGTAGGCAGCAAGGCTGGAACATGCTGGACACTTGTCCTGTCATTGAATCCGAGAATGCCGTCGGCGCACTAAACAATAAATCAACCGTACTAACCCTGAATGGAGAATTTATCACATACTCTAAATGTGCCCCATCCGTAAACCCGGCCGGCGTCGGTAACAGCGATCGAAATACTGTCACTGGCAGCGATCCGGGTAACTACAGTCCCCTCCGGGAGCCCTGTAATCAGCATTGGCGTACTTTCCAATGGATTCAAGTGCTCTTCGCCGTCATTGTCGCTGTCGCCATCATCACCTGAACTCACAACCCCGGTTGGAGGTGTATGTGTGGTCACTCTCCCAAGGGCGCACTGATCATTGACGCCCCACGAGTACACCCTCCCCTCGTGCGATAAGGCCAAGCCGTGCATACCACCAATCGCAGCCGCAACTATTCCCACCTCTGAGCGGCAAACGAGAGCGGTGTTGCGCCGGAATTATTTGGCTTGTCGGGGCTGGCCTCTTCCTGTCCGAGTAGTATTTTCATGACTCTTACATGACCTCTCGAAGCAGCAGACTGGATCAGTGTTCTGCCGTATTTATCTGCCTTGTCAGGGTTGACATCTTCCCACCCTGGTAGTATTTTCGCACTCCCTCATGTCTATTCCAAGCGGCAAACAAGGGCAAGGTACCGCCGGAATTATCTGACATGTTAGGGTTGGCACTGCTTTACACCATATTAAAATTTTGCCGACAACCGGGTAACCATAGCTTTGCAACACTGTATCTAGCGAAGAAAATGTCTCTTTCCCACTTTTTTCTTCTTTCCAATGCCACATCAAACAGCAGTCCCTACTTCCTTTCTTCTTCCACAACCAACACTACAAGGTTATGCCGCTGCATATTTGATGAGGGAGATTGTTCTGGAACAATATTTTTGTTTAGAGCACAAAGTTAAGGTAGGTCTGATATCCAAACATCTTTCAATTTACAAGACTAAGGGAGTGACAGTAGGTTTGCTAGTTTGAGGTCAGTCAGTATGCAAAAGGCATGCGACCTCATCAGAAGTAAGATGCAAGGATGCAGCAGTATATTTATATTCTGAATATATGTCAAAATACAGAAGCAAGCCAACTAACTGAATCTTGTGCTTCAAAGAGTGGATTCTTCAAAACAAGAACCTTGTTGGGGCCTTAGGAGGCACAGGTATGTTCATTGCCCATATGCAGTGTGGCTAAACCAGTAGTGCAAACGAGCTGCATGATTGTTGCATCTCTGTCACTACTTGGTTTGACTCCATCAATATCTGGTTGGGCTCCATTGATGCTCGGTTTGGCTCTATCAATGTCTGGTTTGTCTCAATTGAGAGAGATCTTGCCAAACTTGGTGAGCAACAAGATCTTACATACATGCTGGTCCTCACCACTACTTGAAAAAGAATAAAGTGCCTAGATAGTGATAAGAGACTAATGGGAGGGTTCTCTAAAAAGATAGATAGATTGTGTAAATGTAAGGAGGTTGGTGTAGGGGATTGTACGAGATTGAAGAATGTCAACAGTTTATAGTAAGTTATAGGATTAGTCTTCAAGTACCATGTGTACTAACTGTAATTGTAGTATTATTTTTACTCAAAGGGTTTTGGTAGAGGGGGTGAAAGGTTAATAAAAAAATTCATTTTCAATAATCAATTAAACGCCTTCATGGTTTACCTATCATCTTGTCAGATTGACAATTTCTACATAGGCTTCTGATCCCTGCACTAGGAGGCTATGGCCTCCTGGTATAGTAATTGTGCCTCTGTCTGAAGATAGTCAATTTAATAGGAGAATAGGGTAAACCAAGAAAAAATCAATATTGTCTTGTTTCAGAGTTTTCTTTGCCCAGCTTCTATTAACTAGAGAACTCCAACCATTCTTAATAACTCCTACTCAACAACAGTGCTATTGCCAGTTGAAATAAATCTTGTAATCTACAACAGTTCAAGTTGACAAGATTGGAAGATGTGTCAATTTATCATCAACTGTTATAGCAACTCCTTCAATATAAACAATGTTAGTATGTGGAACAATTATACAGTTGCTTATGATTGGTCAGACCTCTGAACCTGGCTCTTAGTGCACAAGTCCATGTCATAGTATTTTAATAGCCTAGAGTGGCATGATGGCAATGTGCGAGAATGTCTCATGAGAACTAAGATATTAAGATAATAGTATGAGTACAGCAGGGAGGGTGAAAGAGATAAAGCGGTCATGTTATACTACAGAGATCCTGAGATAGGCAAGACATTTATCAAGTAATGAGGATTATTCCTTCAAGAGAGTTGGAATAGAGCTAGTACTAAGGTGTTACAATATCAGTTCTCTAGTGGTAGATAGAATATGTGTTCAGGGGATAGGATAAGACACCACTGTTGCATCTTTTCATATTGACCTCATAGCGGAAAAGGTGCATTCTGCAATTAGTATCGTGAGTTCATTGGTGAAACTGACGGTAAGCAGAATGGAAGGGATTTCACAGGCATACCAGATAGAGAAATAAGTAATTGGTAGATGGAGACCAAGACTTCCCAATATCAGAAACATGCTGCTAACAGTCGCATCCTCAAAGTGCACATTCAGGTCTATTGACATGTTAGATAAGTATGCAGTGGCACATTAAGTCAAGGATCTGGATTTGGTGGAACAAATCCTTGCAAAGTTCCCTAGAACACCGATATTTGTGCCTAGAATATATTATATTCAGGCTGGGGTCAAAAAGCGTCTCTCTGGATGGGCGAAAAGTATATGAGTAGTGTCCGGCAAGAATGATATCATGGCACAGGAAACAGACAATATACTGAGAGGATAGAGGTATGACCCCTTATATCCAACCTACTTTCCAACCACATGACAGTAAATATCTCGCGTAGGAGAAGCATGTACAAGACCTCTTAATACTTATAATATTTCGTACCTGTATTGTCTATTAGGTGTAGTACTCTTATGAGAATGCTGAAGGGAATACATTATAAGCAATCTACCCCACCTAGCCAGTGTTGCCCTATGCAGGGTCTACCGTCAAAGTATAGAGAGTGATTTGTACTTCGGTCATATGGTAATACACCTCGGCCTGGAAGCCCTTCATCACTACAAGGCTAATAAGATATAGTGTCTAGCACAGGAAGACCATGGGAGTTGTCATACAGCAGTCATGGGCCATTACTCATCATGCCTTAGCATGCAAATAGTATATCTATGGCAAGTTACTGTTCAATACAATTTGATTCTGTGCAGTAGCTTACCATATACAGATCAGGTGATTGTCATGAATGTCTTGGAGCTTAGGCCTGATTTCATTGCAAAGAATGTCTATGTTAAAACTATAGAATTGAGAATCCAATTATATGATATCAGGATTTCATATGTTGCAGTGCTCTCTTCCAGTATTCTATGTTCCGCATATGATTTGCCATAATTTACTGTGTAGTATTGAAAGGTAAGATACAGTAATGCACTATATCTTTTGAACCCAGAGATGCCTTTCAGTCTCTACTTCCAGTCCATGGAATCAGTTATGTTATATGGATATGAGATTCAGCTAGATAACTAGCCACTTACCCTCCCAGTCCCTTAGCCATAACATGTGTATAGAATATTGACTCAACCATCCAACTTGCACGACCAGGACCTATCTCTTGCCCACCAGCCTTAGTTTCTCTGATTGTGGTAAACCCATTTGTGGATGGAGTACTGAGTATATATTGTGTAAATAATAGGTGCTTTCTGGTTAGGACTTTCACAGCCTCCTGCCTGGAGGAGAGTATTTTGAGTAATAGTCTGCTATGGTGTTGCCCTTATGTAATCAGAGCTCTAAACTAGTGCTAAATTAGAGTGGATGGAAGCCCAGTAGGTGAGTGTACTGATCAATACTACCTACCCAACAAATGCCAACACTCATCAGTTGGGCATACTAGTAGTTATCCCACCTTCTACATCCGGTCTTGTGATTCTGAAGCCTCAGAACCTCAGCCATGTGTTTTCAAGAGAGGAACAAGCCACCCATAACTTTATCATACTAAAGTACAAGTCTTTAGTATAAAGTGCCTGAACATTGGGGCGCTGTCAAATTACTAGTAGGTAATTATACTTATACAGGTGATGACATTACTAGTAAGTTGCATAAAATGTTTTATAAAAAAAAAAAAAAAAAAAAGAAGTGCCAGATCATGTATAGTGCCTGGTTACAAATAAGTAATTATGCTTATATAGGTGAAGGCATCTACTATGAATTGAAGAAAAAGGTTCAGGCCCTGTGTAGTATGTAGCAATAAAAATATATTACAATAAAAACTGAAAATAGCATATCTGTGAGTAAAAGAATTCCGTGTTGAAAAAATATATAGGCATTTGGCAAAGATTTTGCAACTATAAGGAATCCTAAAATAGGAGTCATATATATATTAGGATAGATAGAAAAAGCATGATAACAAATTTCAAAAGTTTGGTTCTTAGATTTTTCTAACAACACCATGTATCATACCATATTTTATTCCACTTCTATTTACTCATTTTTTTATCTTACTACCTACAGCTTTTTTGTTTTCCTAATAAAACCCTTTGCTGTAGTAAGCTATTTATTCCATTACAATCTCCCTACAATTCTTGACTTAGCAGCAGCCTATAACTGTCCTTGTTTTAGCACCAGGTAGTACAAAAATAGGATACAGTATTTGAGTTAAAGATAATAAAAGGTTCCGGGTTGAGGGTCTTCTGAAATATGTCGACAATGGTGAATGTAGAAAAAATAGATTCAAGAAGTCTATTTGGCTCAGTATTGTTGAGGAACTCAATACAGCATACAAGAATATTAGCACCAAACCTTTCACAGTTGCTCAAGCAAAAAGTAAGGAAGTTATAGCAAGTAAACATCTCTTGTACACAGTGTTTTGAATATTATTATAAATAATACATAACAGGCTGATAATAACATAGCTTACACATGAGTTTGATATTGTTTATGCCATTTGTGAAAATTCTGGTTTTGAATGTGGTGATACATAAGATCTACTAACTGCCTTCGCTGATAGGTAGAGAGTTTATCTTGATATAAGTTCATGCTTTCATTTTGAAATACTAGTTATATAAACCAATGGTACTGAGTTATTTAATAGCATCAGAAAGGGGTTACAAAGTACTGGCATAAAGGCTTTTCAGTATATAACCAGTTAGCTAGCTTGTTTCTCATAGTACAAGCAACCACCATGTGGGCTCAGATAGTGGCTATTCAATGTGAAGTTGAGAACAGTGAACGTAGTAAGGAGGATTTTAGCAGACCTACTGGAATTTCCCAATCAGGTCCTGTGAATGATTTGTCAAGACTTCTGGAGGTTGGTTCGCAGAGTAGGCTACGAAATTGGGAGAATGGGCTAGAGCATAGTTCTCTACTTATAAGTTTATAATAACTAAATCCACTTTATAGTTGTAACGGGGGCACCCCTAGGAAGATGGATCCCAAGGTTGTGACCGCACCAAACAACTTCAAACTTATCGCCAAAAGTTCACACAGATCTAAGAGTAAAGTAAACGGTAAAACTGAAAATCATTAAGCCTGACACTTCACTCAATTAAGGTCTCGAGAGGATTGATTGTTGGAGTAGGAGAGTTCTGGCATAGACTTGCAGGTAGTTTCATCTTATGCCAGGAACTGCCTGATCAGTTTACTCCAACTATTTGAGTACACCGTTCTCTGCTAAGGGTGGTCCGACACTTCTCCTGGCACACCCTTCGGGCATGCATGTTTCGACACCCTCTAGTCGGCGTTCACTTTATGCGGTTATCGTTTCTGCGGTGCATTTCCATTTTGCCCGCCGGAGTGAAAACGTCTGCGTATCGGTGTCTTGCCAGTGGCTAACAGTCAAGGCACCTCATGAACTAGACTATCTATGACACCCTTCCCATATGAATTGATCTCTACTTGACTCCGGAGGCTACCGTGAGCGGTTTATCTATTTACTCTTTACGGGTCGCGGGCTTCCAGTGTGTTCCGCAGGGCACAATAGTCCGGGAGTGATCCAATGGGCGCTGCCCATGACCACTATCTTGGATCTACCTTACCTGTGGTAGGCGTCATGCTTTTAGTGTTTCTGCAGTTCCCTTTCAGAGCCTATAGCGTTGGGAGCACGTTCGGGCTTGGTAGGTGTAAAACTCTCCCAGTCGCCCCAGCAGCACCCGGGACTACCTTTGGGACCCCCACGGTTAACACCCATTAACTCTGTCAGTTCTGCTCCGTTTTACTCCGAACAACTTCGAGGAGGTACTCCACCTTCCACCCTATGCCCTCTCGTATATCCTGGAACACCTTATGGTTGACCGGACGGCAGCGATGTATACGCTGTTGAAAGCATGTCTCCAAAGATTCCTCTCTCCTAGACTGCACACAACTACACAACCGTTTGCCCATGACGTCCAGGCCTCAAGGCGGGGCCGGAGGGGTATGATGGAAATAATGTCTTCAATTTACAGCTTCCTCGAAGCTACGTAGCTCGCCCAATAGCATCCCCCAGAACCCCAGACTCTAGTATCATGCCGGGCTTCGCGTGACGAACATTCCAGGCAATTTTCCCGAACTCCCCGAGGGACCTCGTATTGAAAGGTAGGGTAACTCAGCACTCTGGGCAGGGTAACCTGATCCCGAGGGTAGGGTAACCTTGTCCAGCGGACAAGTTAACTTTTCCCTGTTACCTGGTCTATCGGGTCACCGGCAATAGACCTTTCTGACCTGCCTTCAGTTACCCGGCCTAGCTGAGCAACTGCCCCTTCATAGGTCCCTAAGTACGCTGACACCGCTCCCGCGTGTACCCAGGTACCTAAGTTTCTGACCAGCCAATTCTGTTCCTTCTGAGAGCCCGGGCCATCAGGTCTCTATAGGTCAAGTACTTACTTGCCTGCCGATTCCTATCAGTTCGCCTCCTGGCTACCTGTATGGGTATAGGTTCCGTTTGCCATAGCTCATGTATGCTGGGTCGTTACATCACTCCCCTCTTCTCTACAGTCCGTCCCGGACCGTTAGCGTCCTCTCTTATTCCCACGATTCGATTCCCCGCAGACCCTATGGTCCCTGGGCTTGGACGGATATCTTGGGTGGAAATCCCAAATGGCCTGCAAGCCTGTCCCTTCTAGCATCTCATAGGGCTCCCATGAATTCTCCTCAGCCCCGTAGCCTTCCCATGAAACCAGGTACTGGACAAAGCGCAACGGAAACTGCGCCTTTGCTCCGCCGGACCATCGGCTGTCCACAACAGCTTCGATAACGTAACTGGCCTCATTGTCTATAAGTTCCGAGGTAGGGGCTTCCTTTGCCGTACCTGCTTCCGGATCCTCGCGATAGGGTTCGAGTAACATGACCTTGAAAACCTGGTGGATGCTCCATCTAAGGGGCAATTGGAGTTCACAAGTTCGGTTACCCCCCCGACGTTTGACCCGTGAAAGGCCCAAAGGTCCATTGGTCCAGCTTCTCCATTGGACCCTTCGTGCGGATGTTTTTTCTGTTCAATATCACGCAGTCCGCTTTCTTAGCCTGCCCAGCAGCCACATCCTCCAGGGTGATGTAGTCCGGTGATAGCAACCTTTTCTGGTCATGCCATCACCGTTGCCTTGCCTGTGCCGGTTGGATCGTTTCTCCAATCTCTGCCCAGGTTCCTTCCCATTCCTTAACTAAGAGCTCACTACTAGGGTGTCTTCCCTGGTTATCAGACAGGATACCCGACCAGTTTGTCCTTGGGTTAAACCCATAATTGATCTCAAAAGGTGACAACCTGCTGGATTCTGATGTCGGGGTGTTGTATGTATACTCCGTGAGTGGTAACAGCAAAACCCAATCATCTTGTTGGTAGAAACAGTAACTACGCAAGTACTGCTCCAGTGTTTGATTAACCCTCTCGGTCTGCCCATCAGTCTCCAAGCGGAATGCAGGCGAAACATTTAGCTTGACTTGTAAGAAGTGCATTAGACTTATCTAGAACTTGGATGTGAATCGGCTATCTCAGTCGGAGATGATTGACTCGGGGAGTCCACAAAGGTGCCAAACTTGCTTCAGGAATATCCAGGCAAGCTCCTTTATAGGTACCTCTGTGGTCAGGGGTATGTAATGGGCCATTTTCAAGAATCGGTCCACTATGACCCAGATCTTGGTATACCCTTCGGACTCTGGCCGCGCTACCATGAGATCCATTGAAATCGCTATCCATGGCCGCATAGGAACATTAATAGGTTCCAGGAGCCCGAACTTCTTGTCCCTGATGGATTTATTTCGTTGCCACGCATCGCAGGTTCATACGTGGTCAGTGATGTGCTCATTCATCTTAGCCCAACCGAAGTTAGCCCTAACCCTGCCAATGGTCTTGTAAGTCCCGAAGTGTCCTGCGATTCAGGAGTCATGATCTGCCTTCATGATTCTCGGCTACAGATTCTAACCCTTAGGAACATACCACCTGTTCTTGTACAGGAGTAAGCCCTTTTCCGTCGTGAAATGTTGGTCAACGTCTTGGTCACTGGCAGCAGTTGCCTTCAGGATTCTTAAGTACTCCTGGTCTTCGGTTATCGCTACCCGCAGTTGATCCAAAAATGAAGACTGGAGCCAAAATCCTTGGCACACCAGCAACACTTGTGGTCGCCAGATGTCCCGTTCCTGGCTCCCAGCCCACTGTCCGGGGCAAAAAAAGCGATTGTGGCAGCAAATCACTCCCCCCTTCAGGGCGGCTGTCCGTACCCCACGACATAGCATCTGCCTTCTCATTCAACCGTTGTTCTCGGTAAACCACCTTGAAGTTAAACGGTTGCAGGAACTCAGCCCCTTGGTGCTGCCTTCGGTTAAGGACATTGGTACTATTGAAGTACTCCAAATTCTTATGATCCGTATAGATCACCAACTGGTCCATTACCGAGCGTAGCAAATGATCCCATTCCTCGAATGCCGCCACGATGGCTGTCATTTCCTTGTCATGGACACCATAATTAATCTTCGCTGGGTGAATCCGCCTACTATGGTAGGCCTCTGGATGCCATCTCTCATCTTCACAGAACTGGGAGAGAATGGCTCCTAATGCAAAGTCACTAGTGCCGCTTTCCAGCCGGGTTCGCCATTCAGGGTCAAAATGTGCTAGAATATGTTCGGACCTGAATGTTTGCTTTAACTATTTGAAGCCCTGCTCACACGCAGGTGCCTATTCCCATCGGACATCCTGCTGTGTCAAGTCTGGCAGAGGTTTTGCTATCTTGCTGAACCCTTCTATGAACTGACGATAGAAGTTGGCAAAGCCTATAAAGCTTTGAACATCGACGACGCATGTCGGAGGTGCCCAATCCCTGATTGTCCGCACCTTCTCTAACCACATAGAGATCCCCATATCGGAGATCTTGTATCCAAGGAATTCAACTTCCCATTGGTAGAAACTGGACTTCTTCATACTTACACATAGTCTAGCTTTCCGCAATTTCTCCATCACATGCCTCACCATTGCGACGTGCTGTTCCATAGTTTCGGAGTAGATCAGGATGTCATCCATGTACGCGATGACTCCTTCATCCAGGAGATCCCAAAAGACCTCCTTTATCATGCTTTGGAAAGTTGCCGGAGCATTACACAACCCAAATGGCATGACCGTGTATTCGTACAGTCCATATCTGCATCGGAAGGCTGTCTTCCATTCCTCACCTTCTGCCATCCTCCGAAGGTAGAAGCCTTTCTTTAAGTCCAACTTGGTGAACACAGCGGCTTTTCCTAACCTATCTCGCAGCTTGTTCATCAACGGTAGAGGATACTTGCTCTTCACCGTGATTTTGTTCAGCCCTCGGCAATCTATTACTAGTCTTAGTGCACCATCTAGTTTTGGCACGAAGAGGATAGGGGCTGCTGGTGAGGAACTGGATTGCCGCACGTTTCCAGTTCGCAGCATGTCATTGAGATATTCCCGGAGTGCCTTAAGCTCCTTTTCCGATAATGGATAGATAGGCCCGAAAGGAGGTTGAGTTCCAAGTTGCAACTCGATCATATTGTTATACTTTGAGTGCTCCGGTAATGCCTCAATCCGTTCTTGACTGAAGATATCCCCATAGTCCTTATACTCGGGGAGCAGGTTAACCGTAATGTTGGCACCTTCCTCACTGGAGAATTGCACAATTCCCAATAGGTACACATTAGTAGGGTCCTCGGCTAGTAACTCTTCATCGGTCATGAACACTAACCGCCCCTGCTCTGCGAGGCAGTTAGCCTTGCAGCAATCTGAGCGCCAGGTTAGTGATTCGGTCTTCCAATCTATGTCAGGGTTATGGTCTTTCAACCAAGACATAGGTAGGTACCCATCCACCTTGGTGTCGGACATATCTTGGACTTCAAAGCGCATCTCATTGTGGTGGTCATCTGTCATCATTTCCAATGACTTGGTATAGTATAGACCTGACCCCGGAATGTGATTACCACTAGCATCGCTTATCGGCACGTGTACCTTTCGTCGTACACATGGCGCCTGAGTCTGCTTAACCCATCGGCTACTAAGTACCGGCCCAGTAGCTCCACTATCAAGCAGCAGGAGCGCTTCCACGCTAACCTGTCTAGCTCCTACCTTCCAGTCTAACATAACCTGTAGGTGGATAAACTTAGTATGATGAGGCAAGTTGTCATGCTTCTGCCTCTTCCCTTCTCTTGGTGACTTAGTAATCTTGGCTTCGTAATTCCCTTTAGTCTCTTGGCTTTCGACACAAGAGTGGCCACAACGGGTCGGTAAACGTTAAGGGATTGGGATTCGTCTTTTCTCAACAGCTAGGGTGTGTACTATCACACCAGCATGATTTCGGGTACTAAACCCTTCTAAGGTAAATTTGGAAATAGCATCCTTTATTGGATCAAGTCCAGCCTGAACCAATTCCGTTCATACTAAACATAACCAATTTTTCCTGGGGTGGGTAGATGTCCACTGTCGGACTGGTTCCAAGCGAAGCAGCCTTGCTTCCCCAATGTCGAGCATCTCCTCGAGCGGGACCTCACCTCACCTCAACCGAAATAATGTCCTATGACTTGCCCATCCAGCTAAGGAAATTTTGAAAGAAATATATATAACCAGAACAAAGGAAATAACCAGAGACTCAACCAAGGAGAGATAGCCCAGTCCACCGCGCACGGCCCGCAACATCTACCTGCCCACACCACCTGGGTGTAGTCAGTATCAGGGTCGTCTATGGGGTAGAAGGGTACTTACCCATCTCCGAAGCCAGTTCCGTGGCTCCTATCCATCTATCCCTCTGGGATCTATGGCTATGGGTTAATAAGGTTACAACTCAAAAAGAATGGGTTCTTACCTATTCAGATCCGTCTGTATCAACCTCCATGATCTGAGGTGATGCCTGGCAGGCTTCAAGTATCTTTGACGCGGAAGCCGGGGGTGGCTCTTCAATGGGCTTCAGTCACTTGTCTGTCCCTGTAGGCTCGCTTACCGTGGCTGACTGTTTCAACCCCCGAGCTTGTTTGGATGAACTAACGACCGGGGATCTGGCGGTACACTTCCTCCAGAAGTGACCACTTTGTCCATACTCAGTGCACTGGGTTTGCTTTCTCTGACGTTCGGTCAAAGTCAACGTGATTTCCTTATGCGCTATTGCATACGCAGAAGTCGTCGGCTTTGCCTGTTTCCGCCCATTGAAATTAGTAGGTTTGGCAGACCTCTGGTTTGGTCTGCCCTAACCTTTCTCCTTCTTCATGAACCTGCCAGATGTCGACGGTCTATCCTCCTTCTTCTCAATGGGTTGCGACCGGGGGGCTGGGTGGATGACACGGTTGCTGAAGTGGTTGTTGTCCTCCAGCGTGTGCCCAACCTTCCGGAGGAGATCAAGGTACTCGTTCAGGTCCCTCGGATGGGGCTCCTTAAGTGCCCACGCATTCTGAACCTCTTGTGTGATCCCTGATCGGACCTTGTCTCGTACCTGTACTGGATCTGTATAGCTAAGCTTATACATATAATCAATTATCTTGTCCAGGTACTCATCGATGTGATGGCGCTTCATCACAATGTCTTCCCACTCGAGACGGGATCGATCTCACTCGGCCTGGTCTGCGCCGAAACTTCGTTCCAGTCGTTCTTGGAACCATTTCCATGTCCGTAAGGGGTTGCTGTCTATGAGGCGGACGCCCGTGCGCTTGGCGGCTTCCTTGTTAATGTGCCCATGCAACCTCAGATACCATGCCTTGGCAGAGTCAGCAAGAAGAAGGATCACCATGTTTATCTTATCCATGTCGGTTAACTTCCAATCCATAAAGTATTCAAATTTGACCTCTACCAAGGTCAAGAAGCTTGCGAGTTCTGTAACTTTGCCCTCGAACGGAGGGATGCCACTCAGCTTCTCCGGCTTCTTCTGCCGGTGTCTTGGTGTTGGCCTAGAAGCCGAACCAGTACCACTCAGGGCTCTCAGCACCACCATCATCCAAACTGTCATGGTCAGAGTCCCCTGGATCTCCTCCCGCTCCCGCTGTACGACCCACAGGTGGGACATTTCCGTCCCCACTACCTCCGGTGTTCCCACCTTGGGATTCCTGAGGTCTATCATACCCATCAAACCGTTCCCCCTGGCCATCCTGGTTAACACCCTCCGTGGGGTTAGCCCGTGATGGTCCTGATGCCGGTAGTGGAACAGGTCGTCGCCCACTCTCTGGAGTTGGGTTGGGCGCCGCCTGTGTTATCCGCAGAAAAGACTGTGTCTCTGGACAACTCAAGGGTTGCATCGGGGGGCCAGCGTGCCTCCATGACCCACAGTACCCATATGTCGGTCGTCCATCTCCTTCTTTCCGCCTCCTTCTATGCCTCACCGGGGTCCGT
>PYWC01000072.1:593753-606497 GCA_003182015.1 Tuber magnatum | reverse complement strand
TCCCGCATGTATCCAGGTACCTAAGTCCCTAACCAGCCAATTCTGTTCATTCTCGGAGCCTGGGCCATCGGGTCTCCATAGGTCAAGTACTTACTTGCCTGCCGGTTCCTATCAGTTCCCCTCCTGTCTCAGGCAACGAAACCGGCAGAGGTGTGGGTCTTCATACAGCGATGGCAGGTACAGGAGTTGCAACTGAAGTTGTTGCAGGGGAAATGTTTGGAGCCGGGGTCGGATGAGGAGTAGGGTCAGGTGTATCTGGTGCTGTAATACACTTCGGTTTGGACGTCCTTTTCCTTATTCGACGTCTATCAGTTGGCCCGACCGTTGGGCTGCCCGACCTACTGCGGGCAATTGAGGGGGGGACCGACAGTGAGCCTCTAGATGCTCTTGAGAAGGAGGAGGTAGAACTGTAGCCCTTACCTTGTAGGCTTTCTGACATCTATATACCGATTGGGCTCAAGTATGCCCTCCACTGGTCGTCTCCGGCTCTCATGGCCAACTCCATGCCGAAATTCTCGGGCTTGGTATGGACGAGTGGGAGTGGAGCCGCGGCCTCTAACATCAGTACATCATTTTCGGTATCAATACTATACTCTCTCTCAAAAGCCTTCTCCAAGGCTGCCATCCGAGTCTTCAATGCCTGCTGATCCCTTATCATCTGCAGGTATGCCTCCTGCTGCACCTTCATCCATTCCACCGCTGCCTTAGTGATCTGTGTTCGGAACATCTGCTGCTGCTGGTTGTTCCAGTTCTTCAGTTCCCGCTTCGCTTCCTCAATCGACTTGGCTACCTCCCGGACGATGCAAGGTTTGATGAATTTGCGTTAGAACTCACCCAAGGGAACTCCATGCGGCGGGGGAGGGAGCATGTTATGGACTAGGATAGGGTCTTGGAAAAATGAGAGCGCCGTGGCCCCAGGATCTGTAATCAGGAGGTCAACAGATTGGGCAGGTAACTAAATAGGAGTGGCCGCCAAGAGCAACTGGTGGCCGTCCCAGTCGATACCCCGAACATCTGCAAAAACCGATGCACGAAACGTGTTGGCGGTGTTCTCGTCAAAGTCAAGGTCTGAATCCAAGTTGGATTCGATTCTGGTTCAAAGTTTGGTTCTAGCCATTGCGCTTTCCACCCTGGGCTACTTGTTCTAGATAAGGGTACCAGTATTCATGCAAGGTCAGTGCCGAAGGTCGGAAACAATTAATCAGGAGAGGAGTTAAGCGAGCAGCTCACTTAACGATATACTCTAAAGGGGGCACCCCTAGGAAGATGGATCCCGAGGTTGCGATCGCACTGGACAACTTCAAACGTATCGCCAAAAGTTCACACAGATGTAAGAGTAAAGTAAGCGGTAAAACTTAATATCGTTAAGCCTGATGCTTCACTCAATTAAGGTCTCGAGAGGATTGATTGTTGGAGTAGGAGAGTTCTCGCATAGACTTTCAGATAGTTTCATCTTATGCCAGAAACTCCCCCATCAGTTTACTCCAACTATTCGAGGACACTCTTCTCCGCTAAGGGTGGTCGGACACGGCTCCTGGCACACCCTTCGGGCATGCATGTGTCGAAACACTCCAGTCGGCTCTCACCTTATGCGGTTACCGTTTCTGCACTGCATTTCCATTTTGCCCGCCGGAGTGGAAGCCTGGCGCATAGGTCTCTTGCCAGTGGCTAACAGTCAAGGCACCTCATGAACGAGACTATCTATGACACCCTTCACATATGCATTGATCTCTACTTGACTCCGGAGGCTCCCATAAGCGGTTTCTCTATTTACTCTTTACGGGTCGCGGGCTTCCAGTGTCTTCTGTAGGACAAGATAGTCCGGGAATGATCCAATGGGCGCTACCCATGACCACTACCTTGGATCTACCTTACCTGTAGTAGGCGTCATGCTTTTAGTGTCTCTCCACTTCCCTTTCAGAGCCTACAGCATTGGGAGCAGGTTCGGGCTTCGTAGGTGTCAAACTCTCCCAGTCGCCCCGGCATCACCCAGGACTACCTTCGGGACCCCCATGGTTAACACCTCTTAACGCCGTCAGTTCTAGTCTGTTTTACTCTGAACAACTTGGAGGGGGTACTCCACCTTCCACCCTCTGCCCCCTTATATATCCTGCGAACAGCTTATGGTCGACTGGACGGCCGCGATGTATACGGTGCTGCAAGCATGTCGCAAAAGATTCCTCTTTGCCAGACTGCACACAACTACACAACTGTTTGCCCATGACGTCCGGGCCTCAAGGCCGGGCTGGAGGGGTATGATAGGAATAATGTCTTCAAGTTACAGCCTCCTCGAAGCTACGTAGCTCACCCAATAGCATCCCCTAGAACCCCAGATTCCAGTATCATGCATGGCTTCGCGTGACAAACATTCTAGTCAATTTTCCCTAACACCCCCCGCTGGACTTCGTATTGAAATGTAGGGTAACTCAGGACTCTGGACAGTGTAACCCAAGACCCAAGGCAGGGTAACCTGATCGTGATGGTAGGGTAACCTTGTCCAGCGGACAAGTTAACTTTTTCCCTGTTACCCTGTCCATCCCGTCGCTGGCGATAGACCTTTCTGACCTGACTTCAGTTACCCGGCCTAGCTGAGCAACTGCCCCTTCATAAGTCCCCAAGTGCGCTGACACCGCTCCCGCGTGTACCCAGGTACCTAAGTTCCTGACAAGCCAATTCTGTTCATTCTCGCAGCCCCCGCCATCGGGTCTCCATATGTCCAGTACTTACTTGCCGGCCGGTTCCTATCAGTTCCCCTCCTGTCTACCTGTATAGGTATAGGTTCCGTTTGCCAGAGCTCATGTATGCTGGGTTGTTGCAATAGTCCAGGATCTGTATCTGACTCTCGTGATCCACTGCTGTATTCCTCTCAAGGTATCACACTTCCAACTCGAAAGTGACTCAAATCAATTAAGGTTACTTAAATCTCGCTGAGTACAGCAGTTACTAAGACAAAAGAGGGGATGGTTTCATAGTAGGAGCATGGACTTACTTCTAGATATGAAAGAGCAATCAAGACTCTACACGAGTTCTATTCCGATAAACTCTGAGTAGACCAGATGGTAAAGGCAGAATCTCTGTTCGCAGATAGAGCAATGGCATGTATGTTGATTGGATGATTACCTGAAGTAGTTCGAAATGCCTGGATCAGGGGTAAAATTGGAAACTGATAGAATTCCTGGTAGGTATGATATTGTGCAACACAAAGACTATAGCTTCTATAATAATTGGTATCATATTCAAGTCATTTTTTACCTATTTACAAGGAATTCTGCACTGCTTTAATTACTTTCAATATCTGCTACTATTCAGTATGCACCAAGAAGTAGATTTTGATACCATTGTTCTAAAACAGGTGGAGTATAATAGGGACTCCACTAGGAAGATGGATGCCAAGGGTGCGACCACACCGAACAACTTCAAACTTATCGCCAAATGGTCAGACAATATAAGAGTAACGTAAATGGCAAAACATAATATCATTAAGCCGGACGCTGGACTCAATTATGGTCCCAAGAGGATTAATTGTTGGAGAAGAAGGGTTCTCGCATAGACTTTCGGATAGTTTTATCTTATGCCAGAAACTCCTCCATCAGTTTACTCCAACTATGCGAGGACACTCTTCTCCGCTAAGGATGGTCCGACACGGCTCCTGGCACACCCTTCGGGCATGCAAGTCTCGACAAACTCTAGTCGGCATTCAACTTATGCGGTTAGCGTTTCTGCGGTGCATTTCCATTTTGCCTGCCGGAGTGAAAACCTCTGCGCTTAGGTGTCTTGCCAGTAGCTAACAGTCAAGGCACCTCATGAACAAGACTATCTCTGACACCCTTCCCTTATGCATTGATCTCTACTTGACTCCGGAGGCTACGGTGAGCGGTTTGTCTATTTACTATTTACGGGTCTCGGGCTTCCGGGGTCTTCCACTGGGCACAGTAGTCCAGGGGTGGTCCAATAGGTGCTACCCAGGACCACTACCTCAGATCTACCTTACCCGTGGTAGGAATCATGCCTTTAGTGTCTCTACACTTCTCTTCAGAGCCTATAGCGTTGGGAGCACGTTCGGGCTTCATAGGTTTAAAACTCTCGCAGTCACCCCGGCACCACCTGGGACTACCTTCGGGACCCCCAGGGTTAACACCCATGAACTCTGTCGGCTTTGCTCCATTTTACTCTAAACAACTTGGAGGAGGTACTCTACCTTGCACCCTATGCCACCTTATATATCCCGCGAACAGCTTACAGTCGACCGGACGGCAGCGACGTATACGGTGTTGCAGGCATGTCTCAAAAGATTCCTCTTGGAGAGACTGCACACAACTAGCGAGCCGTTTGCCCATGACGTCCAGGCCTCAAGGCGGGGCCGGAGGAGTATGATAGGAATAATATCTTCAATTTACAGCTTCCTCGAAGCTACATAGTTCGTGCAATAGCATCCCTTGAAACACTCGATTCCAGTATCATGCATGCCTTCGTGTGACAAACATCTCAGTCAATTTTCCCAAACTCCCCAAGGGACTTTATATTGCAAGGTGGGGTCACTCAGGACTCTGGGCAGGGTAACCCAAGACCCAAGGCAGGGTAACCTGATCCTGTGGGTAGGGTAACCGTGTCCAGCAGACAAGTGAACTTTTCCCTCTTACCCTGTAACGACCCAGCATACATGAGCTATGGCAAACGGAACCTATACCCATACAGGTAGCCAGGAGGCGAACTGATAGCAACCAGCAGGAAAGTAAGTACTTGACCTACGGAGATCCGATGGCACGGGCTCCGAGAATGAACAGAATTGGCTGGTCAACATACTTAGGGACTTGTGAAGGGGCAGTCGCTCAGCTAGGCCGGGTAACTGAAGACAGGTCAGAAAGGTCTATCAACAGCGACGGGATAGGCAGGGTAACAGGGAAAAGTTAACTTGTCCGCCAGACAAGGTTACCCTACTCTCAGGATCAGGTTACCTGCCTTGGATCTTGCCTTGCCCTGCCCGGAGTCCTGAGTTACCCTACCTTTCAATACGAAGTCCCTTGCAGAGTTCAGGAAAATTGATGGGAATGTTTGTTACGCGAAGTCATGCATCATACTGGAATCCGGGGTTCCGGGGGATGCTATTGGGCGAGCTACGTAGCTTCGAGGAAGCTGTAAATTGAAGACCTAATTCCCATCATGCCCCTCCGGCCACGCCTTGAGGCCCGGACGTCATGGGCAAACGGTTAGGTAGTTGTGTGGAGTGTAGCAAAGAGGAATCTTTGCAGACATGCTTGCAACACCGTATACGTCGCTACCATCTGGTTGGCCGCAAGCTGTTCGCCGCATATATGGGGAGGCATAGGGTGGCAGGTGGAGCACCCCCTCCAAGTTGTTCGGAGTAAGACAGACCAGAACTGACGGAGTTAACCGGTATTAACCGTGGGGGCCCTGAAGGTAGTCCCAGGTCGTGCCGGGGCGACCTGGAGAGTTTTACACCTACCAAGCCCGAACGTGCTTCCAACGCTATAGGCTCTGAAAGGGAAGTGCCGAGACACTAAAAGCATAATTCCTACCGCAGGAAAGGTAGATCCGAGGTAGTGGTCATGGGTAGTCCTCATTGGATCACTCGCGGACTATCGCGCCGTGCGGAAGACACCCGAAGCCCGCGACCCCTAAAAGAGTAACTAGATAAACCCCTCATGGCAGCCTCCGGAGTCAAGTAGAGATCAATGCATATTGGAAGGGTGTCATAGATAGTCTAGTTCATGAGGTGCCTTGACTGTTAGCTACTGGCAAGACACCTATGCGTGGAGGTTTTCACTCCAGCGGGCAAAATGGAAAGGCACTGTGGAAACGATAACTGCATAAGGTGAACGCTGACTAGGCTGTGCTGACAGATCCATGCCCGCAGGGTGTGCCAGGAGACATGTCGGACCACCCTTAGGGGAGAAGAGTGTCCTCGAATAGTTGGAGTAAACTGATGGAGGGGTTTCCGGCATAAGATAAAACTATCCGAAAGTCTATGCGACAACTCTTCTTCTCCAACAATTAATCCTCTCGGGACCATAATTGAGTCAAGCGTCCAGCTTAATGATATTACATTTTGCCATTTACGTTACTCTTACATTGTCTGACCATTTGGCGATAAGTTTGAAGTTGTTTGATGTGGTCGCAACCTTGGGATCCATCTTCCTAGCGGTGCCCCCGTTACATACCCTGTCTATCGCGTCGCGGGCGATCGACCTTTCTGACCTGTCTCCAGTTACCTGGCCTAGCTGAGCAACTGCCCCTTCATAAGTCCCTCAGTACGCTGGCACCGCTCCCGCATGTATCCAGGTACCTAAGTCCCTAACCAGCCAATTCTGTTCATTCTCGGAGCCTGGGCCATCGGGTCTCCATAGGTCAAGTACTTACTGGCCTGCCAGTTCCTATCAGTTCGCCTCCTGGCTCCCGGTGTGAGTATAGGTTCCGTTTGTCATAGCCCATGTATGCTGGGTTATTACATCACTCCACTCTTCTCTACAGTCCGTCCCGGACCTTAGGGTTATCTCTTATTCCTACAACTCGATTCCCGGCAGGCCCTCTGGTCCCTGGGCTTGGACGGATATCCTTGGTGGAAATCCCGAATGGCCTGTAAGCCTGTCCCTTCTAGCACCTCATAGGGCTCTGATGAATTCTCCTCAGCCCCATAGCCATCCCATGAAACCAGGCACGGGACAAAGTACGATAGAAACTTTGCCTTTGCTCCTCCGTACCATCGGCTGTCCACAACGGTTTCGGTAACGTAACTGGGCTCGTTGTCTACAAGTTCTGGGGTAGGGGCTTCCTTTACCCTACCCAGTTCCGGATCCTCACGATAGGGTTCGCGCCACGTGACATTGAAGACCAGGTGGATGCTCCATCTACTGGGCAGTTGGAGTTCATAGGCCTGGTTACCCACCCCACGTTTGCCCACGAAAGGCCCAAACATCCGCTGGTCCAGCCTCTCCATTGGGCACTTCGTGTGGATATTTTTTCTCTTCAACATCACGCGGTCCGCTTTCTTTGCCCGCCCAGCAGCCACATCCTCCAGGGTGATGTGGGCCAGTAATGGCAACCTTTTCCGGTCCTGCCATTTCCGTTGCCTTGCCTGTGCCTGTTGGATCCTTTCTCGAATCTCTTCCCAGGTTCCTTCCCATTCCTTAACCAAGTGCTCACTGCTAGGGTGTATTCCCTGCTTATCAGACACGATACCCGACTAGTTTGTTCTTGGGTTAAACCTATAGTTGATCTGAAAAGGTGACAACCTAGTGGATTGTGATGTTGAGGTGTGGTATGTATACTCCGCAAGGGGTAACAGCGAAACCCAATCATCTTGTTGGTAGGAACAGTAACTACGCAAGTACTGCTCCAGTGTTTGATTAACCCTCTCGGTCTGCCCATCAGTCTCGGGGTGGAATGCAGTAGAAATGTTTAGTTTCACTTACAACAAGTGCATTAGACTCATCCAGAACTTGGATGTGAACCGGCAATCTCGGTCGGAGATGATTGACTCGGGGAGTCCATGAAGGCGCCAAACCTCCTTCAGGAATATCAAGGCAAGCTTCTTGATAGGTACCTCCATGGTCAGGGGTATGAAAGTGGCCATTTTCGAGAATCTGTCCACTACGACCCAGATCTTGGTATACCCTTCAGACTCTGGCAGCGCTACAATGAATTCCATTGAAATTGCTGTCCATGTCCGCATAGGAACATCAATAGGTTCCAGCAGCCCGAACTTCTTGTGCCTGATGGATTTATTTCTTTGGCATGCCTCACATATCCCCACATAGTCACTGATGTGCTCATCCATCTTAGGCCAATAGAAGTTAGCCCTATCCCTGCCAATGGTCTTGGAAGTCCCGAAGTGTCCCACGATTCAGGAGCAATTTTCTGCCTTCATGATTGTCTACTTTAGATTCTGACCCTTGGGAACATACCACCCGTTCTTGTACAGGAGTAAGCCCTTTTCCGTCGTGAAATGTTGGTCGACCTCTTTGTCAGCGGCAGCTGTTGCCTTCAGGATTCTTAAGTACTCCTGGTCTTCGGTTAGCGCTACCCGCATTTGATCCAAAAAGGAAGACTCGAGCCGAAATCCTTGGCACACCAGCAACACTTGTGGTCGCAAGATGTCCTGTTCCTGGCTCCCAGCCCACTGTCTGGGGCGAAAAAATGATTGTGGCGGAAAATGACTCCCCCCTTCAGGGCGGTAGTCCTTACACCGCGACAAAGGATCTGCCTTCCCTTTCAACCGTCCTTCTCGGTAAACCACCTTGAAGTTAAATGGTTGCAGGAACTCAGCCCTGCGGGGCTGCCTTCGGTTAACGACCTTAGTACTATTGAAGTACTCTAAATTCTTATAATCCATATAGATCACCAACTGGTCCGTTAGCGAGCGTAGCAAATGATCCCATTCCTCGAATGCCGCCACGATGGCTGTCATTTCCTTGTCATGGACACCATAATTAATCTCCGCTGGGTGAATCTGCCTACTATGGTAGGCCTCTGGATGCCATCTCTCATCTTCACAGAACTGGGAGAGAATGACTTCTAATGCAAAGTCACTAGCGCCGGTTTCCAGCCGGGTTGGCCATTCAGGGACAAAATGTGCTAGGATAGGTTTGGACATGAATGCTTTCTTCAAATGGTTGAAGGCCTGCTCACCCACAGGTGTCTATTCACATCGGACATCCTTCTTTGTCAAGTCTATCAGAGTTTTCGCTATGTTGCTGAACCCATCTATGAACCGACGATAGAAGTTGGCAAAGCCCATAAAGCTTTGAATGTCGACGACACAAGTCGGAGGTGCCCAATCCCTGATTGTCTGCACCTTCTCCGACAACATAGAGATCCCCATATCGGAGATCTTGTATCCGCGGAATTCAACCTCCCGTTGGTGGAAACTGGACTTCTTCATGCTTGCATATAGCCTAGCTTTCCACAATTTCTCCATCACACGACTCACCGTTGCGACATCCTCTTCCATAGTTTCGGAGTAGCTCAGGATGTCATCCATGTACGCGATGACTCCTTGTTCATGAGATCCCGAAAGACCTCATTTATCATGCTTTGGACGGTTCCCGGGGCATTACACAACCCAAATGGCATGACCGTGTATTCGTACAGTCCATATCTGCATCGGAAGGCTGTCTTCCATTCCTCACCTTCTGCCATCCTCCGAAGGTAGTAGCTGTTCTTTAACTCCAACTTGGTGAACACAACGGCTTGTCCTAACCAATCACGCAGTTAGTTCATCAGCGGTAGAGGATACTTGCTCTTCACTGTGATTTTGTCCAGCCCTCGGTAATCCATTACCAGTCTTAATGTACCATCTGGTTTGGGCGCGAAGAGGATAGGGGCTGCGGCTGAAGAACTGGATTGCCGCAGCTTTCCCGTTCGCAGCATGTTATTGAGATCCTCCCATAGTACCTTGAGCCCCATTTCCGATAATGGATACACAGGCCCAAATGGAGGTTGAGTTCCAGGTTGCAATGCGATCGTATGGTCATACTTCGAGTGCTCCGGTAATGCCTCAATCCGTTCTTGACTGAAGATATCCCCATAGTCCTTATATTCGGTGAGTAGTTTAACTGTAATGTCGGCACCTTCCTCATCGGAGAATTGTACCATTCCCAATAGGTACACATTCCTAAGGTCCTCCGCTAGTAACTCTTCATCGGTCATGAACACTAACTGCCCCTGCTCTACCGGGTAGTTAGCCTTGCGGAAATCTGAGCCCCAGGTTAGTGATCCGGTCTCCCAATCTATGTCCGGGTTCTGGTCTTTCAACCAAGACATAGGTAGGTACCCATCCACCTTGGTGTCGGACCTATCTGCGACTTCAAAGCCCATCTCATTGTGGTGGTCACCTATCCTCTTCCCTAATGACTTGGTATAGTGTAGACCTGGCCCAGGAATGTGATTACCGCTAGTGTCGCTTATCAGCATGTGTACCTTTCGTCGCAGACATGGTGCCTGAGTCTGCTTAACCCATCGGCTACTAAGCACCGGCCCAGTAGCTCCACTATCGAGCAGCAGGTGTGCTTCCGCACTTACCTGACAAGCTCCTATCTTCCAGTTTAACGTAACCCGCAGGTGGATAGACTTAGTATGATGAGGCAAGTTGTCACGCTTCTGCCTCTTCACTTGTCATGGTAACTTGGTCATCTTGGCTTAGTAATTCTCTTTAGTCTCTTGCCTTTGGACACAAGAGCGGCCACAACGGGTCAGTAAATGTTAAGGGATTGGGATTTATCTTTTTATCAATAGCTAGGGAGTTTACTGTCATGCCAGCATGATCTCGGGTACTGAACCCTCCTCAGGTAAACTTGGAAATAGCATCATTTATTTGATCCAGTCCAGCCTGAACCAATTCTGTCTATACTAAATATAACAAATTTTTCCAAGGTGGGTAGATGTCCGCTGTTGGACTGGTTCCAAGTAAAGCAGCCTTGCTTCCCCAATGTCAAGCATCTCCCCCAGCGGGACCTCACCCAGCCTCAACTGAAATAATGTCCTATGCCTTGCCCATGCAGCTAGGGAAATCTTGAAAGAAATATGTGTAACTAGAACAAAGGAAATAACCAGAAACTCAACAAAGGAGAGATAGCCCAGTCCACCGTGCATGGCCCGCAACATCTACCTGCCCACACCACCTGGGTGTAGTCAGTATCAGGGTCGCCTATGCGGTTGAATAGTACTTACCCATCTCCGAAGCCACTCCCGTGGCTCATATCCCTCTATCCCTCAGTGTTCTATGGCTGTGGGTTAATAAGGTTACAGCTTAAACAGAATGGGTCCTTACATATTCAGATCCCTCCGTATCAACCTCCATGATCTGCCGTGGTGCCTGGCGGACTTCAAGTACCTTAGAGGAGGAAGCCGGAGGTGGCGCTTCAATACGCTTCAGCCACTTGTTTGTCCCTGTGGGCTCGCTTACCGGGGCTGACCGTTTCAACACCCGAGCCTGTTTGAATGAACTAACGACTGGGGACGTGGCAGTACACTTTCTCCAGAAGTGACCACTTTGTCCACACTTGGTGCACTGGTTGTTCTTTCTCCTATGTTCTGTCAAAGTTGACGGGATTTCCTTATGCACTATTGCATACTCAGAAGTCGTCGCCTTTGCCTGTTTCCCCTCATTGAAATTAGTAGGTTTGGCGGGCCTTTGGTTCTGTCTGCCCGAACCTTTATCCTTCTTTTTAAAACTTCCGGAAGTTGAGGACCTATCGTCCTTCTTTTCCATTGGCTGAGACCGTTGGACAGGGTGGATGACTCGGTTGCTGAACCAGGTGTTGTCTTCCAGTGTGTGTCCGACCTTCCGAAGAAGATCAAGGTAGTCGTTCAAGTTGGTTGGGTGGGGCTCCTTCAGTCCCCACGCGTTCCTGACCTCTTGGGTAATGCCCGACCGTACCTTATGTTGTACCTGTACTGGGTCTGTATAGCTAAGCTTATACCTGTAGTCCATTATCTTGTCCAGGTCCTCATCAATGTGATGTGGCTTCATAACTAGGTCTCGCCACTGAAGCAGGGATCGGTCTCGTTCCGCTTGGTCACCGCCGAAACTCCGTTGAGCCGTTCCCAGAATCCTTTCCACGTTCTCAACTGGTTACTGTTGTTAACAGCAACTCCAGTACGCTTGGCTGGCTCCTTATTGATGTGGGAGTGCAGCCCAAGCTACCATGTTTGGGCGGTGTCTTCTAGAAGGCGAATCACCAGGTTTACCTTGTCTATATCGGTCCACCTGCACCCAGCAGAATACTCAAGCTTAACCTCCACCAGCGTCAGAAAGCTGGCTAGTTCGGCGACCTTTCCCTTAAACGCCGGAATGCCACTCAGCTTTTCCGGCTTCTTCTACTGCTGTCTGGATGATGGCCGTGCAGCCGACCTGCTCCCTAGTTCCCTTGACAGCTCCTTACCCTGGCAGTCCCACCGCCGTTTCTTCCCATCACTCCAGTCTTCCTTTCAAGCACCGAGAAAGGGGGTCAAGTCGGGGAGAGAATCGGCATCATCATCATCCAAGCTATCATGGTCAGAGTCCCCAGGATCTCCACCTGCTCCCGTTGTTCCACCTACAGGTGGTCCATTTCCACCTCCACTACCCCCTGTATTTCCACCTGGGGTCTCCTGGGGTTTATCATACCCATCAAATCTTTCCTCCTGGCCATCCTGATTCCCATCCTCAGGGGGGTTAGCCCCTGATGGTACTGATGCCGGTGGTGGAACAGGTCGTTGCCCACTCTCAGGGGTTGGGTTCGGAGCTGCCTGAGTTGCCCACAGAAACGACTGAAGCTCTGGACAACTCAAGGGTTGCATTGGGGGCCCCATGTGTCTCCATGACCCACAGTACCCACATGTTGGTCATCCATCTCCCTCCTTCTGTCTTCTGCAGTCCCTTACCGGAGTCCCTGGTCCCTTCCTGCACCCGTACGTGTGGTAATGAATCCACCCCTTGTGGGTTTCTTCCGATTTGCAGCCCGACAGACAGTACTTGTCTTGGCTGTCCGACTTACCGCTAGTGGTCGTGGGGAGGACAGAGGGAAGAGTTGATTTTGACGGGACAGAGGGAATCACGGGTGCCCAAGGAACGGAACTAGCAGGTGTCCCAGGTCCGGGGATCGGAGTCCCTCTTGATGGAGCCATGGGTGGTCGCTCTTTCTGGCGCCTTACCTGTTCAAAGAATCCAGGTGAAGCCGCACGCAGCGGCCGGTACCCTGGGGTAGCCGATACTGCTGGTGGGAAAGCTGTGACCGGGAAGATATC